>APFE031227800.1:87114-100108 GCA_000404065.3 Pinus taeda
AGTGTTAATTTCTTCCAATCCTTTACAAGATATGGCCGAATTCATTTCTTGATGCTCGATGTGATCTTTCACTTCTTGAACATTTTTCTTCTTAATATGTCCTTCTATCTTGATAGTTTGAGGAGTTGTAATTTCGAACAATGAACTACAAGATATGGTTGGATTCATTTCTTCTTTCTCTATGTGATATTTCACTTCTTGCACCTTTTTCTTCTTGATATGTCCTTCTATCTTGAGAGTTTTAGGAGTGGTAATTCTTGCCAATGCTTTACAAGATATGGTATGATTCATTTCTTCTTTCTCTGGGGTGGGATCCTGGCATATATCCTCTTCTTTTGATGATTCTTGATCCTTTTCCTCCTCCTCTTTATATTCTATGTATAATAATTTCTTCTCAACACACTTATGACCTTTAGTTCATTTTCTATCACAATTGTAACAAAGCCCTTTTTCTCTTTTTTCTTCCAATTGTTGTGGTGTAACCCTTGTAGGTTGTGGAAGGCTAGGAGAAACAACACTTCCATCTATATAGTTGTGAAGGGTATGCTTCATAATTTTGCTTTCCAGTATGTCACAAAGCCCTTTTACTCTTTCCAATTGTTGTGGTGTTTCTCTAAAGAAGGTGTTGCTCTTTGTATCCTCATAATGTGCTATCATTTCCTCTGTGAGAATTGACCACGTAACAAGTCGTTTACGAGAACAAAGCCTTTATACCATAAAAATTGATCTGGTTCTAATATGAAGATGCAATACATACCTTTTGTAAGAGTGGTACACCATGTAGATCAAAATATTGCTCCATCTGACGTATCCAATTTACCGGATCCTTGCCATCAAACTTCTTCATCTTTCTTTTTCTTGATTTTAGGAGCTCAATCTTGAAATGACTGTAACTTTGTACTTTCAGAGCTTTAAGCTCTGAAACTCTGACCTGTAGTAATCCTCTGTGTCCTCTTTCCAATGCCACTAGTCTAACCCCAATTGGATTCTCCAATGAAGAGTTATGCCAAATCTCCCACAGTGACCTAATTATAGAATAATTCAGTAGAGCTAACTTGTACGACATGCCACGTGTCACTATTTCCATCTTTGACTCTAAAAAATATATAAATGAAAACTACAGTTCGTCCTATTTCTGTACCTTCTTACAAAATTTCAATCCGATGCTCAGAAAGGAAGTTATGACGATTTTCCCCAGGTCACCTGTTTTGAGTGTAATTCAGGAGTCTGCAAAAAGGCCAAATTCCTCAGATCATATCTCCGAAAATATCCCGCGAAACGCTCTGAAATTCTGACCCGAAGTTCAGCTCCAAGTCTTCTCAAATGGGTTTTGTTTGTGACTTCTGAAACGTCACAGAAAACAATTTATAGCGAAAATGCCACGATGACTTGTTTGGAGCAGCGAAACCCTAGAATCCAAAGCTCTGATACCAAATGTTATGAAACCAGCTCAAGAAAAGATAGAAAAGATAGATCAAGACCTTAGAATTTAGCCTCTTCTTCGAGGGGGAAACCTCCTTTACATTACATAAATGAACAATTCTTCGATGATACAAATGAAAAGACCTCCTTTCTATATACAGGAGTCTAAGGGCTCATAACATAATCAGAGCCGACATAACAATAATAATGTAAGGGCACAATAATAATAATAGTGGGCTTCTATGGGGCACAATAGTAACAATATGGGCACTACATGGGTACATCAATATAATAAGTGGTTTGTACTAATAACAATAAGGGGTGACACTAGTAGTATAGGGGCCTAACACTCTCTTCCTCCAGGGACCATGTTTCATAAATTTTCAGACTAGATACTCCTGGTACACAACAACACAATGTGAAGGCCATGTTTCATCAAATTTTCAGATTGGACCTATCAATAACATTGAAGCTCAAGATCAATCACCACTGTAATAATTGCATCAACCAATAATCAGTCAATCTAAACAGTCAGATCACTATCATCAGAACATTGTGTTGAACCCAGAAAACTGCATCAACAACCAGAACCAACTGCAACCTCAAAAATCATATTGCAGAATATATATGCTACTTCAATGAAGCCAACCTGCAAGTATACGCTACTTCCTTTATCCCAACCTGTGTATACCTCTAAAAATACTAAATCATAAAACTTCTGAACCAAAAATTGTACAAACCATTAGCATTCTGAATATCTATTGTCAAATTACATAATTCTAAACACTCAACAGCAAAGATCACCCTTCTCACTTAATCAATTAATCAGACTCAATCTCCTTATACAGTCAGTTCTACTTTAGGATCTAATGAATACATCATTCGCAGATAATAGTAAAAAAGCAGCATTGATCAGATAGATCAGTCATCTCTAAACAACAAGCTTTCCTTTTGCATATGCTACTTGGAAGAGTCGAACCAGCGTGTATACGCACCTTCACCAAGGTGAACCAACGTATAGATCTAAAAATAATAAATTATAACTTCATAGTTGTTCCAAACTTCAGTCACACCTAGATCATAACATTTATAGGATAAAACATATGTTACCATTTAGATCTAGCCTAGAGATTATCAAATCATACATTGATAAGTCATTTCAGGTTTCATGATCCTGATCGAACATTGTATCTAAAGGTGCACAAGATATTTCAAATCATATCATAGCCATAGCCCTTACAACATAAAATATACTTCAGATAGAAGTGCTCATGAAAAACCCTTTTACTTGCACACTTGGCCCTTTGATCTTCTCCTCCTTGTATATTTTTAGTCTTTCTCAATACCTCAGACCAAAACAACACTTAGAACCTGTGGTATTCTTGGACGGGATCAAATAATAGTTACTCCGCTCAATATTGTGGGCTAATACCATGGTATTGACCCTTGGTATTATTTTAACCTTAATATTCCATCCCATACACACTTTTCCTTCTGTGAAAGTGTGTGCATATGTATACACTCTTTTTGTTATGTGAACTCGCTTATATATGCTACTTCAACTAGGTGAACCCGCGTATACAACTTAAAATAGCTTAAAACATTGCTTTTCTTCAATTGCTTGATTCTAATATGTAGTCCTTTGTCCCATCATCATGTTCTTTTGTACCATTACCCTATTACCTCTTAATTGACCTTTTACAATGTGAGTTTCCATTTATCAAATCTAAACTGACCTGTGAGTGGGTCTCCATCAAGGACAACACTTGTACCATAATGCCAAAAATCTCCCCATTTTTACTTGATGGAAACCATATAGGTGTTGATCACTTCAAGTTGTAGAACATGTTAGATATATCAAGAAACACCAAGATAATCTCCCACTTTGACATCAAGGGCAAAGGGAGGACCAAGATATTCTTCCCCCTTTGAGATACACTATGATGTCTATGCTCCCCCTAAGTACATGTAGAGTCTGCAGAGATATTTAAAAAAAAAATAACATGACTCTATAACTCAATTAAGTGAGTATGACCTTCCTATCACCAATGACTCATACATACTTCAATCACCCAACCAAGTGGGGATATACCAAATGTTCATACATGACTGAAAAATTGTAATTATCACATCATCATTCCCATGCATAGTGGGGGTAAAAATTACATCATATGTCCAAAAGGACTTATTAATGGACTATGAAAGAAAGAGAAATATTATTACACCATAGGTCTTTACATGACCTTTACAACAAATGATATGAATATCTGAAACCATAACTGAATTCAGCAACCATGATGCCAACAATTCATAATGTTTTTGAAGGCTAATGCTCCCCCTGAACCTGTGCTACCTGTGCATGGTCAACAAATCATTCATCAAGGCATCTTCATTAGTCAAATAAATAGTAATGAACAAAGCATATCAGCAGACTGTAACCATCAATATCAGATTGAACATCCATGTCAAAAACTAATTTTGAATCTGACCCACTATTTTTCTATCAGAAAAACACATATGCTCCTGCATCCACAGAAACTCACATATATATGTGACTCTGCTTCATTAAATCTGCGTATAGGAAACATTCCTCTGAAAACTGGATTTAACAGCAAGATGATGCAAAAACTACTCCCAGTGTTTGTCTAAGATATTCAAATATTTCTCTAGGAAGGGGTTTGGTAAATATATCAGCAACCTATTCTTTGGAGGGAACATACTCCAATTTAAACTTTTGTTTAAGCACTTGTTCTCGTAGAAAATGGTACTTAATGGGTATGTGCTTAGTCTTGGAGTGCATGACTGGATTTTTCAAAATAATAATGGCACTTGTGTTATCACATAGAATGGAGATGGGTGGAGAAAATATGATTTGAATATCTTGCAGCTTTTGCATCATCCAAAGTAGTTGTGTGCAGCAAGATGCAGCAGCCACACATTCTGCTTCATCTATAGATAAGGAAATTGAACTTTGTTTCTTGTTGAACCAAGACACTAATCGTGATCCCATATAGAATGCACCTCCACTAGTTCTTTTTCGATCATCAAAATTTCCTGCCCAATCCGCATTTGTATGTTCATGAAGAGTGAGATCTGTATCTTTAGGATACCATAGATCAAAGCCTTGAGTCCCTTGGAGATATTTGAATATTCTTTTTACAGTCTGAAGATGTGATTCCTTTGGACTGTCTTGGAACCTTCCAACAATTCCTACTGCATGCATGATATCTAGTATGGTACTTGTTAGATAAAGCAGACTTCCAATCATAGATCTATATGTTGGTTGATTCGTTGTAGGTGATTCATCATTAGAACTGAGACTACATCCTGTTATCATTGGAGTACATACTAGTTTAGAATATTCCATTCTGTACGTCTTCAGAATCTGCTTGATATATTTGGTTTGTGAAAAAAAATGCCATCTTTTGTTTGTTGTACTTGTAGAACAAGAAAATAAGTTAGTACACCAAGTAAATACATTTCAAATTCTTGTTGCATAGCATAAGCAAAGTTGTGACTCATAGATTCTTCATTGTTTCCAAAGATGATATCATCAACATAAACAACAATAATTAGCAATTTATCATTCTCAATCTTTGTGTATAAGTTGTTGACTGCATATCATTTTGTGAAACCTTGTTGTTGAATATATTTGTCAAGACGATAATACCAAGTCCTTGGAGCTTGTTTCAGTCCATATAGAACCTTTTTGAGCTTGCATACAAGGTTTGCATCATTTCCTAGAATGAATCCTTCTGGTTTTTAAATATAAACTTCTTCTTCTAAATCTCCATTAAGAAATGCAGATTTTACATCCATTTGATACACTTTGAATTTTCGAAAACTTGAAAGAGCAAGAAACATACTTATGGCTTCACGTCTGGAAACAAGTGCAAAAGTTTTGTCAAATTCTATCCCTTCTTGTTGAGCATACCCTTTACAAACAAGTCTTTCTTTGTTTCTAATAACCTCTCCATTTTAATTCAATTTATTCTTGAATATCCATTTTTTTCCTATAACAATTTTATCATGAGGTCTAGGAACTAATTCCCAAGTATCATTCTTTGGTCAAGTTCTTCATCCATGGCCTTAGCCCAACATTCATATTTTCTAGCTTCATTAACATTCTGTGGTTCTATGGAGGATAGTAATGCTAGATAATTGGAGGCTCCCACAAGAGTTATTCGTTTTTGTACTCCAGACCCTTTTTCTCCTAAAATTTGAGATTCTAGATGATTCTTTTGAACATACTTGGATGGAGCCTTTTCCCTATCAGTTGTATCTTCTCCTGATGCTTCATTGACTTCTTCCTCTATATCATTTTAATTTGATACGGAAATAATTCACCATCTTCCTCATTTTCATCTTCCTTTGTTGACTTTACCTGTTCCG
Source organism: Pinus taeda (assembly GCA_000404065.3). Classification (NCBI taxonomy): domain Eukaryota; kingdom Viridiplantae; phylum Streptophyta; class Pinopsida; order Pinales; family Pinaceae; genus Pinus; species Pinus taeda. The sequence continues at coordinate 92,929 of APFE031227800.1, forward strand.
GATTTCTGCATGCTTCATCGATTACAACATCAATACATTAAACAATTTTTCAAAGTCTCTTATTATAACATTTGCATCCTTTACTTCTAAATGAATAACCAAGAAGTATTCCTTCATCGACTCTGGGTTCAAACTTACCAAGTTTTTCATCAGTCCTTTTGATGAAACATTTGCTTTCAAAAACTCTGAAGTGTTTTACAGTAGGAGGCTTACCATACCAAAGTTCATATGGAGTTTGATCACTATTTACCCGAACATGAGCTTTGTTGAGAATATTTACAGTAGTATGTGCAGCTTCACCCTAGAAGGTGGCAGGAGTTCCAGATTCATCAAGCATAGCTCAATTCATTTGTTGACTATTCTATTCATTCTTTCCACCAGCCATTTTGTTGAGGAGTTTTGGCAACAGAGAACTGTCTTTTTATTCCATGTTGTTCATAAAATTTTAAAAAATCATTTGATATGAATTCTCCTCCTCGGTCAGATATGAGACATTTGATTTTTAGATCTAATCCATTTTAAACTAAATCTTTGAAGGCTTTAAACTTTTCAAATGCTTCTTCTTTATGCTTTAGTAAACCAATCCAGCACATTCTAGAAAAATCGTCAATGAATAATATGAAGTATTCTTCTCCACGAGGTGACTTTTTCCTTGTTGGCCCACACAAATCAGTATGAATGAGTTCAAGAGGCTTACTTCTTGATCCTTATTTGAAATTGAAACAAACTCTAGTTTTCTTACCAATTGACATGATTTGCAGATGGTATTTTGGGATGCTGATATCTGGAAGATCACGAACTACCTTGAGCCTGCATGCTTTTCTTATTTGAGAAAATCTTAGATGCCCCAATATTCTATGCCATAACCAGTTCTCTTCTATTTTTCTTAGATAACATTGTTCTTGACCTCCTTTTAGTATATATAGATTGCTAGGTGTTCTTGTACCTTTGATTATGGTCTTTCCTGTGTCAAGCTCACGAACCACACATTCTTTTGACCGAAATACAACTTCATTTCCTTGATCACGCATTTGACTAACACTCAATAAGTTATTCTTTAAACCATCAACATACATAACACTTCTAGCTTTAACCTTTTCTTTTAAATAAAAATAACCCTTACCCTTAATTACAGTGGGTGTGTCATTTCCAAAAGAGACATTCTTTTCCTTTTCTAAAGCTTTGTAAGAAAGGAGTTTATCTTTATCACCTATCATGTGTTTAGAGCATCTACTATTAATGTACCACTAATTTTCTTGTCCTTTTGCAAATAGAGCTATGCCACATCTTTCTGACTAAAGTTCTTTCCTTTTCCATACCTTGGAATTTGACGATTCTTGTTCCTTTTTCATTGTTGGTCGAAATTTGCTCCTACATACAGATTCTTCATGACCAAAGTTATTGTAAAATGAACATTAAATTTCATCTTCAAGAGGAGAAAAGTTATTATGAAAACTTTTCTTGATTCCTGTCACACTTCTTTGTTTGTGTGCTTCTCTAGTCATGATAGTTTTGTAAGAAACACATTGAGCAACCTTATGACCAAAGTTATGGCATGAAAAGCATTGTCCATTAAAGAAGTTCCTGTGATCATAAAATCTTTTGGTATTGTTCACCTTTTGGTTAGTGCTTCTATTAATGTTCACCCCTGTAGTAAAATGAGCATGATTTACCTGAGGCGTACTTTTAGGCTTTTGTTGAGGATAGACACACTATTCACTGGTCTTTGATGCATCAAGATAGCTTCTGGTGCTAACTGAAGGCTTTTCTGGTTGGGATGTTTCTCTAGTGTATCCAAGGCCAATATTTATAAGTGGAGAACGTTGAACCTTGATGATTTCATCTAAGGTTTATGATCCTTTAGCAAATATAAGATTAAAATATTTTGTCTTCTCAAGTTATTTTCTTAGACCCACTACTTCACATTATAATTTGTCATTATGCTTTTCTCTTTCAGTGAGTTGATGTGTCAAAGTGTCTATGACCATATTATTTTCTTCCAAACAGATTTTAAGTTTAGTGATTTCTTCAAGAAAGTCTTCCTCTTATAAGGCATCCATAAAATCATCATTTTCATAAGCCATGAGTAGTTTAAAATATTTTTCAGATTCATCTTCATCACTATTAGACAAGCCATCACTATCTTCATGAGTATAATAACTTCTTCTATTAACAAATTGTTTTCTATTACCTTTTGCGGACTCCTTTCCTTTTTCATGATTATCTTTATGAGGACATTTAGTAGCATAATGGCCAACTCTACCACAAGCAAAACATTTGAATGGAAGCTTACCTCTGAATCTTTCAGAACCCCATTGAAGCTTCTTTACAAAGTTTACCTCATCTTCTTCTAAAATATATTCTGATTCCTTGAGATCTTCCTTTTATTTTCCCTTTGCTGAAGCTTTGAAAGCGACTTCTCTAATATCTCATGGAACTCATTTTCTCATTTCAAAGGCAGTTAAAATTCCATGAAGTTGAAAAATAGTAATAGATTGAAGATCCTGCTTTTCTTCTATGGAAGACACTTTTGGCTCAAATTTTGAAGACAGAGATCTCAAAAAAATTTCTACTAAAGTACCCTCCTTTATTTCTTGACCTAGATTCTTCATACAATTTACAATCTCATCTACTCGTAAAAAGTAACTAGCAATACTTTCATCACTATGCATCTGGAGAGTTTCATATTGAATTCTAAGAGTTTGGAGCTTAGCATGTTTTACCTGGGAGTCTCCTTCGTAGCTCTGAATGATTTTGTCCCATATTTCTTTGGTTGTGTTGAGTTGCATGACTTTGACGAATTTTGATTCTGATAGACTTCCCAATAACACATTGACAGCTTTGGCATTATTTTCATATGCTTTCTTTTCTGTTGGATCTGTGGGGACTGCTGTTGCATATTAGTATCCTCCTTCCACAATTGCCCAAACATCAGCTCCAAGAGACTGAAGATAGGCTATGGTTCTTATCTTCCAATATGCTAAGTTATTTTCGTTGAATATTGGTGGTCTAATAGATCCCATGCCTTCGTGATTGATCATCTTGAGAGATCTCCTTTCAAGTGATCAAGCTTCTTCGAAAGGACCTGCTTTGATACCAATTGTTGGGAAAATGCTGAGAGGGGGGGTGAATCAGTGTTTTAACTTTCACTATTATGATTTTCCTTTTCAAACAGTATATGCTAATTTACTGAAATCAACCAGCGTATGTCCATGACTATAAAGAATAAAACCAGCGTATATGTAATAAACATCTAATTCATTGTCTTAAATCGGAGTATTAAGAAGTAAACAGATGCAGTAAGAATAGAATAAATCAAATACACATAAGCAACACACATGAACACCAGTGTTTTTTAGGTGGAAACCCAATGTGGGAAAAAAACCACCATTGTTGTCATCTCATTATTCAATATTCTTATAATAAAAAGTTTCTATAAATTTTGTACTAGTGCAAACTTTTCCATAACACAGGCATCTACCTACTGAAGGCTACAACCTTTTCTCATTTTCCAGCTTCTACTGGAAGGGAGCTCCAACCCCCTAGCTCTTGTACTCGCTAGTATATTTACCAGTACGTAAGCGCCAGCCTATAGAAGGCTACTACCTTCGCTCTTCCTCCAGGGACTACGTTTCATAAATTTTCAGACTAGATACTCCTGGTACACAACAACACAACATGAAGGCCAAGTTTCATCAAATTTTCACACTTGACCCATCAGTAACATTGGAGCTCAAGATCAATCACCACTGCAATAATTGCATCAACCAACAATCAGTCAATCTGAACAGTCAGATCATTGTCACCAGAACACAGTGTTGAACCTAGAAAACTACATCAACAACCAAAACCAATTACAACCTCAAAAATCATATGTCAGAATGTATACGCTACTTCAATGAATCCAACCTGCATGTATACACTACTTCCTTTATCCAACCTGTGTATACCTCTAAAAATACTAGATCATAAAACTTCTGAACCAAAAATTGTATCAACCAGTAGCATTCTGAAGATCTATTGTCAAATTACAGAATTATAAACAAACAGCAACAAAGATCACCCTTCTCACTTAATCAATCAATCAATCAGACTCAATCTCCTTATACAATCAGTTCTACTTTTAGATCTAATGAATACATCATTGAAAGATAGCAGTAAAATAGTAGCACTGATCAGATAGATCAGTCATCTCTGAACAACAGGCTTTTCTTTTGCATACATTACTTGGAAGAGTCGAACCAGCGTGTATACGCGCCTTCACCAAGGCAAACCAGCGTACAGATCTGCAAGTAATAAATTATAAACTCACATCTATTCTAGACTTCATTCATACCCAGATCATAACATTTACAGGATAAAACATGTGTTCGCATTCAGATCTAGCCCAGAAATTATCAGATCATACAATGATAAGTCATTTCAGGTTTCATGATCCTGATCCAACATTGTATCCAAAGGTGCACAAGATATTTCAAATCATATCATAACCATAGCCCTTACAACATAAGATATAGTTTAGATAGAAGTATTCATGAAAAACCATTTTACGTGCACACTTGGCCCTTTGATCTTCTCCTCCTTATATAATTTTAGTCTTTCTTAATACCTCAAACCAAAACAACACTTAGAACCTATCGTATTCTTGGACGAGATCAAATAACAGTTACTCTGCTCAATATTGTGGGCTAATACCATGGTATTAACCCTTGGTATTCTTTTCACCTTAATTTTCCATCCCATACGTGCTTTTCCTTTTGTGAAAGTGTGTGCATACATATACACTCTTTTTGTTTTGTGAACCCGCTTGTATATGCTACTTCGACTAGGTGAACCCGTGTATACAACTTAAAATAACTTAAAACATTATTTTTCTTCAATTGATTGATTCTGAGGTGTAGTCCTTTATCCCATCATCATGTTCTTTTGTACCATTGCCCTGCTACCTCTGAATTGACATGTTTCAATGTGAGTTTCTTTTTATCAAATATAAACTAAACTTGAGTGGGTTTCCATCAAGGACAACACGTGTACCATAATGCCAACATTTTCACAATAAATTGTTTTGGGTGACGTTTCATAAGCTAAAAAAAAATCCCATTTGAGCTGAAATATCACCAAACCTCGAGTCTGAATTTCAGATCTTATATCGCAAAATTTTCGGATATATGATCCAAGGAAGTTAGGCTTTTTAAAGGATCCCGAATTATATCTCAAGCAGGTGACTTGGGGAAAATCGTCATAACTTTCATTCTGACTATCAAATTGAAATTTCGTAAAATGTTACAAAAACAGAAGGGCATGTAGTTTTTTTTGTATCAGTTTGAGATCCTAAGGTTGAAACAGTGATGCGTGGAACTTCCTACAAGTTCGCTCTACTGAACCAGTCTATAATCAGGTCATCGAGGGAGATTTCACATAACTCTTCCTTGGAGAATCCAATCTTGATCAGACTTGCGAGGTTGGAAAGAGGACTTAGAGGGCTACCATAGGACTCAATTTCAGAACTTTTAGATCCAAATTTACATAGATACAATAGATTCAATATCGAGCTCCTACAAAGTGAAAAAAATGTGTGTAGTTTTTTTAAAAGTTTGCATAAGTTTGGTTTGACAAATTAGTTTGAAGGAATTCAAAGGTCATAGTGAAGCATTATTATCATTAATTGGTGCCCTAAAGAAAGAAAATGGAAACACCTAGTAAGAAACCTGAAACCTATAGCATGACTCATGAAGAAGAGGAAGAAATGCAACATGATATATCAAAATTAAAAGACCAAGTGCAACAAAATTCACTCTCACAAAAAGTAATGGAAGCTAAGATGGATGGTTTAAAGATAGGAATGGAAAATAATATGGATGGCACAGAAGAAAAACTTAAAGGCAACATGGAATATTTGAAGAGAGACGTGGAAATTAAGATGGATGGTATAGAAGAGAAATTTTAAGGAAACGTGGAATATTTGAAGACATATTTGACAAATTTGCTACAAGAAATGCTTACTAATGGCGAAAGGGTAGTAAAGGAAACTGATGAGGAGAATAAAAGAAACATTAGTCATGATTTCATAGACTCTAATGGTGGATTGAAAACCCACCATGTTTCAAAGATCAATATGAGGAAGTTTCATGGCAAAGATCTCATAACATGGATACTACAAATGGAGCAATATTTGGATCTCCATAATGTGCAAAACACACAAAAGGTACACATTGCAAATTTATATTTGGAACCAAATCAGTTTGTATGGTATCTATGGATTTTATCTCATAAACAAATTGTCACTTGGGCAATTTTTATGGAAGAAATGATAGCACATTATGAGGATACAAAAAGCAACACTTTTTTTTAGCCGGTTGATAAATCTCAAACAAAAGGGTTCAATGATGGAGCACATGGAGGACTTCCAAAAATTGAATATAAGGGTAAAAGATATTCCATAGGAGCATAGGATTGATGTGTTCATAGGGACTTTAAAGGATAACATCCAACTTGAGGTTCGCCTTTGGGAACCTGATTCATTAGAGAAAGCATTCAGGTTGGCAAGAAAAATGAAAACAAAATTATGGCCACAAGGAATCCTACCACTCACAACTATAAATATGGAAGTGTTCTTTCCCCTAGCCTTCCACAACCTACAAGGTTGACACCACAACAATTGGAAAAAAAAATAGCAAAATGGCTTTGTTACAGTTGTGATAGCAAATACACTAAAGGTCATAAGTGTGCTGAGAAGAAAGTATTTTAAATATATTGTGAAGAGGAGGAAGAAAAGGAACAAGAAACATCAAAAGAAGAGGATATACACCAGGAACAAACCCTAGAGAAAGAAGAAATGAATCTGACCATATCTTGTAATGCATTGTTCGGAATTACCACTCCTCAAACTATCAAGATAGAAGGACATATTAAGAAGAAAAAAATAATAGTGTTGATTGATTCAGGTTGTACCCACAATTTTATTCATTATAAGATAGACAAGGAATTGAATTGATTCCTATATCCAGCACCAGAGTGTCAAGTGATGGTTGCAAGTGGATGAACCATAAATTGCTCTAGAAAGTGCCATAATATCAAGCTATCCATGGGAGAATATGTATTAAATAGTACAATGTTTTCCATTCCAATGGGTGGTGCTGATGTTGTATTAGGAGTCCAATGGCTACAATCCTTGGGTACA
>APFE031227812.1:0-11283 GCA_000404065.3 Pinus taeda
AAAAATATTTATATTGCATGATCAGTTAATTAAGCAAGTTCCCGAATCCCATATTAATATAGAAAATTAATTAACTAAAAAATATCTCTGAAGCTAAGTAAAACTAACCAATTCTGGAAAACTAAAACCATAGTACTTATAATCTAATCAAATCATTTTCCTCCACAAATAAACGTAATCTAATCATTTTCTTCTACAAACATGTCCTAATCAGATTCTGAACTGGATTGGTCTGTCACCTGTTCAAAGCGGTTCAACCCATTTTCTGACCTCTTATCGATTTTGGCGACCAGGTGCTCTAGCGATGCCTCAACCTCTCGAAGGGTCGGTCGTTCATGAGGATCCCTTTTGGTACACAGCATACCTATATTCGTCAACCACACAGCAATTCCATGCCCCTTAATTTCACTTACATCCTGTGATTCCTCCTCTTCATCGTCTTCTTCCTTTCTAATCTCCTCCCCCAAATTTCTGTCAATCACCTCCAACATTCTGTCTTCTTCCTTTCTAATCTCCTCCACCAAATTGTCGTCAATCACCTCGAACAATCTGTCAGGGAATGCATTGCCCACCCAACTCTGCAATGTCGAACCTGATTGCCCTTCTTCTGAGAAAACTGGATCTGTGGGCTTCTTTCCCGTGATCGTTTCCAACAATAAGATGCCATAGCTGTATACGTCCCCTTTCATGGACGGGCGCCCTCCTATACCATATTCTGCAATCAATTTATATATAAAACTTTCATTAACGACACATATATATATATGTGTCTGATATACAATATGGCTCAATCAATCCAGTGTATCAGTGTTTACCTGGTGCAATGTAACCAATCGATCCTACTAGAAGACTGGAGGTGTCCCCTGAGGCTGCTGCTGTTGAATTGTCACACGCTTGCGGCGAGATCATGAGGCGTGAAATACCGAAATCTCCAACATGGGCCGTCATCATCTCATCCAATAAAACGTTGGAAGGTTTCAGATCACAATGAACAATGGCCGGAGAGCAGTGATGGTGAAGATATGCCATTCCATGAGCCACGTCCTTGAGAATGCTCAGCCGTCTTTTTAAACCCAACCTGCAATTATTTTCACTACCATGCAAATGCATGTCCAGGCTTCCCTGCGACATGAACTCCATAATCAAAGATTTGACCTGCAAACTTGAGCATACGCCCACCATTCTCACCAGATTCCGATGTTGGACTCTGCCCAACGTCTTGCATTCTTTTATAAGTCTCTTGTATGCACCTCCTGATGTGGCAGAGTGTATAACTTTGACAGCAACTATTGAACCATTGTCTAATACGCCCTTATACACTGAACCATGGCCGCCATGTCCCACTAGGTTATCCGGGCTGAAACCGTTAGTTGCTCTGTTTATCTCTTCCTCACTTACAATCTTCGTCTCTCGGAGTTGGCTCTTGAGCATCGTCCCTAATCTTGCTGAAATACTTTCCAACCATGTAGACTTTACACTACGAAAATATATCAAAAGCATTAAGATTAGGAAAGATACCAATAGTAAAGTTAAGCCAACCGAGGTGACTATGATAACTACCCTCCTCTTGGAATCATGATGGAATTTACAAGGGGGCAACTCTATCCATCTGCCACAGAGTCCAGCATTTCCTAAGAATGATGTAAAATTCAGTTTTCTGAAAGCTCCAGAGCATGGTATTTCTCCTGTCAAGTTATTGTATGATACATTTAAGTGGCTAAGGTTCCCTAGTTTCTCTATAGAGGGAGGCAGGGTGCCGGAAAGCTTATTGAAAGAGAAATCCATATCTTGAAGGCCTGCAAGTTGACCGATTGATGTCGGAATGGTGCCGTCCAATGAATTGTAAGAAAGATTAAGGTATTCAAGCCCAGCACAATTCACTAATTGGACAGGTATGCTCCCTGAAAAATTATTGGCAGAGAGATCAATTGCTAGAACCATTTGCATTCCTGCCAGTCCGGCAGGGATCCTTCCTGCTAGTGCATTATGTGAGACATTAATGTACAACTGCAGGGTATGAAGGCTAGCCACTTTCGATGGCATCAAGCCCCTTAGCTGGTTGTAACTGAGGTCCAGAAGCTCGAGATTGGAACAATCCCAGATACTGTCTGGTATATTACCACTGAATTTGTTGTAGCTGAGATTTAATCTTCTTAGCTGCTGCAAACTCGAAAAAACAATCTCTCCAGAAAACCCGTTTCGGGAAAGGTCCAGTTCATACAGAGCTTTTAATTGACTGAATTGGTAGGGAATATTACCTTCCAACTTGTTTCCAGAGAGTTGAAGCTTTTGAAGAGTAGATAGCCCTCCTAGTGCAGAAGGAACTTCTCCAGAGAGCAAATTGTCGTGTAGATCTAACAGGAACAATCGAGTGAGGTTGCTCATCTCCTGGGGTATCTTACCAGTGAAATGATTCTCACCCAAATCGAGATAACTCAGATTTTGAGAAAGACGGCTTGTGCTTCCAGGTAAGTCTCCCTTAAGATCATTCTTCCCAAGATCGAGTGTTCGCAGATTGGTGCAGTTAGAAAGTGTTTCAAATATGGGAATGGTTTCCGCATTAACCAAGTGATTATCACGAAGTTGAAGTGTCTGTAGAAGCCGAAGCTTGCCAAATTCCTGAGGTATGCCTCCGGTTAAGAAATTACTAGCGAGTTCGAGATTTAGAAGCTGAGAGCAATTTCCTAAAGATTTTGGAATAGTACCATTCAATTCATTTCCCCAGAGCAGTAGGACCTCTAAATTTGAGAGCTTTGTACCCATCTCCGACGGGATTTCTCCAGTAAGCCTGTTGAAATGCAAGCCTAAGGTGCGTAACTCCGTGCAATTAAGCAGTGAAGGTGGGATTCCTCCACTGAATTGGTTTTCTCCAAGAGACATGTATTGCATTCTAACGAGCAAACCAAGCTGAGAAGGGACAGTACCACTGAGCAAGTTATTTCCCAGATCCAGAGTCTCCAGCGCAGAACAATTTCCCAATGATTCGGGCACTTTCCCTGTCAATCTGTTGCTGAACACTGAAAGGTTTTCTAAATTGGACAGCTTGGCTGCCATCTCCGATGGGATTTCACCAGAAATCCTGTTGTCATACAAGAATAAGAGGCGTAATTGCGTGCAATTAAGCAGTGAAGGCGGGATTCCCCCACTGAGCTGGTTTGCTCCAAGAGCCAGAGTTTTAATTCTAGTGAGCAAGCCAAACTGAGAAGGGATAGTACCGCTAAGGGAGTTATCTCCGAGAGACAGAACCTCCAGTGCAGAACAATTTCCCAAGGATTTGGGCACTTTTCCTGTCAATCCGTTGCCGTGCAGTGAAAGATTTCGCAGGTTTTGCAATTGGCCGAGACCACTTGGAATACTCCCGTTCAAATTATTGAAGGGCAGATAAAGCAGCCTGAGAGCTGTGCAATCTTTCAAAGCCTCTGGAATGGACGATATCAACTTATTCTTCGTAAGTAACAGACCTTTTAAGCGCCTCAACTTGCCCAATTCCTTTGGGATTGTGCCAGAGAAACTGTTATAAGCGAGATTCAACACGCCAAGAAACGAGACATTGCCCAAATGTGGAGGTATAGTCCCTTGAATGCTCATGTTGTAGAGATTTAGCCCAGATACGCGCAGTTTCTTAGGGTGGCAGGTGACTCCAGTCCAATTGCAGACATGATTGGCAACATCCCAGTTGGCCAAGGCCTGGGAAGGATCATGCGTGACAGAGCTTTTGAATACTTGCAGGGCTGCTATATCGACATGTATTCGTTCACGACTTTTCTGATAATTATCAATCAGATGGGTGTTTGCACAGACAATGACGAGCATTAGTGTGGTGGTGATGAGGATGAAATCCCGGGACGTTGCCATCGGCTCTTCAGATCGATAAAATGAAGGAATTACATAAATTTCTCTGAGCAATGTTGGCATTGTGGATATCAAATAGATTTGAGGATTTCGTGGATTTTCTTTTTCTGGTTGACTCAAGAGTGGTGTGGGTGACTCAGATCGTCCGTTTCAACAACGGCGTAGTGTTATATTTTTCAAGATACGCGAACATTGAAAACTAATACATATATTTTTCAAAATACACCAACATTGAAAACTAATCTAATCTAGGTACATTGATATTTCGTTCTGCGCATTTAACGTACTGACGAAAAAAACCTAATCTACTAAGTGATTTGATTTGGGGGAGGGAGCGTAGGATGAGGTAGTGAGCTTCTATTATCTTCATCCGGAGTTGTGCATAGAGCAGAATCTTATATTGTTTTGCTTATAAAAAATGAACAAGAGTTTAATATTAAATTAATTTGCTATTGCTTATTATTTTTAGATTTTAATTATTAATTTTATATTAAAAATTTTAAATGTAAGGATTAGAGTCATTACTTTACTTAGAAAGACGTAATGAGCTTGTATTATCTTCCTGCCGAGTTGTGATTAGAAAATAATATTATATTGGTTTGGCTTATTAAAAAATATTAAAGATCTAATATTAAAAAAGTTTGATACAAAAATTATTTTGTTTGCTTATTACAAAATATTTGTTTTATATTTAAATTATTTGTATTGTTCTTATATTTTTAGATTTTTATTATAAATATTATATTAAAAGTTTAAATATTAAAGATTATGACCGGTAAATTTATTTAAAAAAGATGGATATCATATTGCTTTTTCATTATAAGTTGTTATTGCTTATTTTATTTTTAGATTTTAAGTATAAATAGTAATCATTAAAAATTTTATAAATTTAAAGAATCGATTCACAACACTCTTTTATTTTATTATTAAATCTTGTTATTTTAATCTTTAAAAAGATTAAAATTATTTATAGTTATTTATAGCTGGTGAGCATGGTCATTAATATTAAATATAATATTTAAATGTTAGTCTTTTACAATTTAGAGGAAAATTGAAGAATGATAATTAAAAAATGTTAGAGGTATTATAATTATTCATAGTTGGTGAGCATGGTAATTCACAGTGAACGTTATATTGAAATGTTCATATTTCTCCAATTTAGAGGAAATTTGAAGAATAATAATTAAAAGGTGCTTTAATGAGATTGAATTTGGAAGGTGGAGAGAAGTAGAGATAAAAGGGATTATTGGAGTGAAACAAAATTCCCGTAGAGCATAATATGCCACTTGTTTTTTTTTGGGAACATCATGAAACCTATGTTTGTCATGTGTTGCTCAACATTTTCATATGTTTATAAGCACTATATATTAACCTCAAAAACGTAAGGTATTTTGAAACTTTTTCTTGAATAACCAACTTAAATACTTGTTTTCTTTGGGAACATCATGAAACCCATGTTTCTCATATGCTGCTTAACATTTTTATATGTTTATAAACACTACATATTAACCTCAAAGACCTAAGGCATTTTGAAACTCTTTCTTGAATAACCAACTTAGATATTATTTGTCCATGAGAAAGTAGAATTATAGCAATTGATTTTCCTGATGACCATTTTCCTTGGTGATCATTATTAGTTCAACATATAATGTTTAACTTTGGAAAAAAATATTTATTTTTCAATATATTAAGATAATTATTTTTTAAACATGTGATTGGACCATAACTTAAAGGCCTTATTTTAGCCTTTTCATAATACAATACCATGTAGATAACTAGATAGCAAATTTATTTCCATGGATTATGAATATAGTTGCAATATTCATGCCATAAATATTATTGCATTGATTTCTCGTCAACTAAGGTGTACATTAAATGTTAAAATTCAATTAAATTAATAATGTAGAAAAGAAAAATATATAGTGCTCACAACTAACAATCGTGTTTGTAATTATTCAAAATTTTTAGTTGTAGCAAGCACATTCCATAGTTTTTAGCTATCCTATCTCAAGGAAGTTGGAATGAAGAAAATAATTTGGAAGAATAACAATTAGCAAAGGATGCCAATTACAAAACCCATTATTCTTGGGTCTAATGTTGTGGGTGTGACACGAATGCATGCAGGGAAAAATGATTGTGTGAATGGTGCTACTCTAGTCTCTAGTGAAGATGATGTTTTGATTTCACATTGCAAGAGGAGGTGGTTTTTTTGAGTCTATTGTTAGGAATTTTATATGTTTATATTAATTCCCTTCACTTAAAATATCAAATGAGGTTCGTAATCTTTGAACAGCAAAATATCGCAATTTAGGTACAATTCCACTATCTATTTCACAATGTTCTTTATCCTAGGATCAACCTAGTACTGAATGAAGTACCAAACACTCAACTCAAGTCTTTGTCTTAACTCCAAACTCCAAAATCATTCACTACTCTAATCAAACTTACTGAAGTGAAGAAACCTATTAACTTCCACTCAAGAGTATTGAATAACATAAACCAAAGAACCATGTTACTGAAATAATTACTTAATACAATCCATGTTGTATATTTTATTCAAAGAAAGTCTCTTACTAACATACCCTAATCAAGCAATTCTCACAATGACTTGACTCAAAAGACTCATTCACTCAGAATTCTAGCCCCAATGTCATCAATTAAATCAAATCTCACTCAACACCAACTTGTAAATTTTTTTGGCTCTAACAATTATGCAGAAGACAAGAAACACCATTCAGTTCAGAAGCAATAGAACATTCAAAAAAGATAAAAATTGTGATACTAATCATTTTCTATTGCTTCTGCGAAAAAAACCAATATCAGAATGAAGCCATTCTCAATTTAATTTGTTGTCTAGTCAATAAGAAATAAATTGATAATTTTTTATTGCAGGGTACCCTGTTCAAATTGCAAAATAGAAATTTAATTCATGAATAACTCGAATACTTCAGTTCAGATCTTGACATGTACAAACCAAAATGCTCCAAATTCAAGAACTGTTCATTAAGAGTGCTTCAACCTCCAAATTACAAATTCAATACTTCAACTGCAAATTATAAATCTAAGGAAAATGAATTATTTTGAAACATAAATATGAGATTCAAATATTCAAAAATGGAAAATTCAATTGACTACAGTCACACTCAAAATATCATCAATCATACTACAGATACGTTATATCACCACACATTGATTCCTACTCTAACTCGAATTAATTACAACTTTCTAAGGTTAGTGTTGGGCCTTGACCACTACCTTAGACAAGTTAAGCTACATCAATAGAGTTACAAATTAATAACACATGAACTTGTAAAATTCAATTCAAGATTAATGTATTAATCAACCTTTCAACAATACATATATAAAATAGCTCCAAGCTGAAATAAAACAAAGTTGTTGAAAATGTGGAAGATCACTATTCTCTTCTTCTCGCTTGCCAACCCTCGTAGCACTGCTAGTTATTCTTATAAAGAGATCATGACCTAAATATAGGTTAACTGAATTGACAAGAAAAATAGTACAAATATGATCTAGAATTAAATAAGGTAAGTTAGATACTCAAAGATCATTATACAGTCTATTATATCCATAGTGATCTAGTGGCGGTACTATCTTTAGGCGGGAGTCGTTGTCACTGTTGTCAAAGAACATGAGAAGCTTCTTTGGAATCACCATCAAGTTTACTGGTACCGAATTCTGGAACATGGTATCGAATGAAGTGCAGAACCAAGTACCGAACAACTGTCAGGCGCACAACAAACTTAAATGTTGAACCACCAGTGATCTGCCAATTCCATCATGTTTCTATCCTCATGCTTAAGAATCCTAATAAAATTAGAGTCAAATTTAGTCAAAAGAATATGAACTCAGTTGGCATCTATCTAGACTAACCAAAGACATATGAAGATGGCCTAATTGTGAATTTTACAACCATTCATTAACATGAACCATTTTACAAGGACGGAATAGCTTTTGAGGTGTCAAAAAGGATCAAAATGAAACAAGATATTACGAAAGGTATCAGGATAAGGTGTCCAAAAATTGAAAACAGTAGGCCCCAACATCCCCCCATGCCAGAGAAGATGCATGTCCTCATGCAGTTGTCTTCTTACAAAACTATCTGGACATCAAAATTGGGACCAACCTTCCTTTCAAATTCCTACCACGTTAACCAAAATTTCTAGGCCACGATCACTCTGTTTCTTACTGCTGAAGTCTCAAAATCTTCTCATAAGAAATGTAATGATGGGTAGGCCTCATCCATCTCACTTTCCAGCGAAGGAGTTTCTTGTTTTTCAATGTCATTTTTCATTCTTCAATGTCAGGGCCAATTTCTGGGCCTTATACATCTCATTTTATTTTCTAAAATGTTTGTACAAATTATTGTAGTTATGATACTTATCTTTTAACCTTAGATTCTTCCAATTTAGTTTATCAACTTGGTATTGTAAATCCTTCTCAACAGGAATATGCACATCTTTAGGAGGCAAACTGTGTTTCCTTGAACTACTCCCCTCATAAACTCACTTTTCTTGGATCTAGCTAACCATCATTTTAGCGAGTCTTTTTCCTATTCCAGGCCCCTATTCACATATATAATTATGTCGGGAATTAATGTGAAGGTCACCAAAGTTATCAATAGGTACCTCTTCCTTAGATAAAGATTTATCTAACTTATTTGTTCTCATAGGTACCTGAGAGGAAGACTTCGAGTTAACCTCTTCCTCTGGAGAAGACAAAATGGGCACTGGCCCAAGATATTGAATTGTGTGTGGAGGCCATTGTTGATGTGTCATACTTCAAGTAAACCTCCTACCCTATTGTGAGGTCAGGATTTTCTGAGGTATTCGAAATCTCCTTTGACTGTGGGGACAGGGACAAGGTTGATGTCGACATTATTTCCCTTTCTCTTGAAACAATGTCCTCCAACCTTACTTAGTATATGACTTTGATTGTTTCCATTTTTGTTTATTTGATGTCGAGACAACTAGTTTTGTAACCTCTATTTTTGGTTTCTTCTCCTTACCTTATCATGGTTTCTCAGATGTCAGGTCTTTCTCTTCATGGCTATGCATATCTATACTTTGTTTGCATACTCCTTTTCTTTTCTTCCCTTGCAATACTAGGGTTTATTTCTCTGGAGGAGGGCTAGGTTTTATTGAGAAGACTTCATCTCGGAACTTTGTTGTACTTCCCTCTACTACCTGCGATTCCAGTGTTTTTATAGATTTTTTCACATGCTTAGGGGGTGATTTCATAGGGGTTTCAGATTCCTTGATCAACTTATTTGAGTTAAGACTGATTAGTCTCCTCTTGTATTTTATTTGGTCCTCCTCCCCATGAAAATTCTTAACCATAAATAATTCCAAGTTTCCTTTTGCTACTCTAGCTCATGAAAAATAATCATTTTAACAAGACTGTAATGACATAAACTAGTTTCAACCCTTTTAGAAGTTGGTTGCACACTTCTAGCCAGTTTATGTAGACTTCGACAGAGGAAGAAAAAAATGGCATCACGACCATCTGTAAAGTGGAGAAGAAGCCTTATATGGTAAATAAATATGGTTGCATACCTTCCTTCAAAAGTTATAAACCTCTCCAATGCATTGAGAAGTGACCACCATTCCTCTGCAATGAAGCTCTTGAGGATGCCCTTAGAATAGTTGATCAATTTATACGCTGAATTTAGGAACTTCAAACACTCTTCCTAGTCCAGTTGCCCCCCTTTGAAATACTTCTTACGAGTTATAGGTAATCCTGTCACTTCACTCATTAGTTATTTTGTTACCACTATCTCAATATCTCTAACTTTTTTGACTTCCCATTTAAACTTTGAGCAAATTCCATGGCTACCTTATCATTGTGCCCTCAAAAATTGTGGAGAAAATTCATCCACTACTTTTCTTCAAACCTACGTTTACATGCAGCATATTCAGGGGTAGTGCGGAACTGAGAGAATGTGGGTTTGTGTCTATCAACCATCATGCTGACAGTGGAAATCATTTCAATTTCAATAAAGAAATCATAGGTTGCACGCTGATCCGCAAAGAGCTATAGAATTGGGAAAGGCTATGAAATCAGGAGCAAAAAACTTCTCATTCCAAATTTTTTATATTTCAAATAGACAATGGGGTCAATTAGGAAGGGAAACTGTGTTTTTTGTTTTGGATTATGACAAGAATTGGGTCGATCTATAATGATGGCAAAAGTATCGAAGCATATATCATGACAAAAGGCTAATAATCATACTTCGCCATTAGATAAGACAATTTAGATCACTCATGATGGCATATTTCAATGGCATGAGGGAAGAACGTATTAAGTCATGATAACATATAATTCAAATAAATGGAGGACATACCACCAATCAGACTCCATTACTCACATTCCTTATATTAATCCAAATAAATGAAAGTTTATCCATACCTTTATTTGACTATGTAATGATGGCTAGAGATTCGAAAAAAATGAGTGATATGACATCCTTAGCATTATAAAAAAATAATATTAATACTTTTTCAAATGTTGAATTTCATGTAGATAGAATTATACTTTTATATATAAAATTTTGATGTTTCCAAACTAATGCCTCTAAATTTGGTGCCACCACTGAACTTGATGTTGTCAAACTGGTGTTCAATATACTAATACACTTTAAATTTAATATTATCCTGATCACGATCTAGAGTGCCAAATCAATTGATTACTAAAACTTTTAGGTAGTGTTTAAGTACTTATTAAGTTTTTAAACACTGAAATTGTCCATGTGTTTTATGTGAAGACTAGCAACAACAAAAATATTGAACCATTGAAATTGTGTTGGAACAACAACTAAGGGGCACAATTTATTAAAATTACCCTCAAATTAGCTTGGAACTAGTCTAGAATAATCAATTAAACTAAAATATGACCGTCTTTAAAATTGTTGTTCAAACCAAATGTTAGAACTATTATTCCATGGATTTTGGGCTAGGCCTAGAATAGTTGTTTCCTAGTGGCATTTCAATTTTAGAGAGTCTGAAACGTGCCAAATATGAATCCATAGGTTTCCTTCCCATAAATATTCTACCAAGCCCAAAAAAGGACAACTTTCTACTTGGTAGATCCCTAACTACTACTAACCCATCAAATTTAATGAGCCTGGGTCAGTCTTTCCTCAAAGTCTTCATCTTTAGGGAATCTGAAGAGGCTCAAAATAGACTCTAGGGGAACTTCCTTTCCATAAGTATTTTTGCAAGCCTAGAAAAGAACAAATATGTACTTGGAAGATCCCTAACTATTGTTATCCCATTAGGTTTAATAAGCTTGGGTCAACTTGTGCTCGAAGCATTCAATTTCAGAGAGTTTGAAGATGCTCAAAGTAGACTCCAAGTTTTCCTTTTCTGTAATAATCCATCAAGTTCAAATAAAAGAATAAACCTACAATTAACA
>APFE031227825.1:6882-32180 GCA_000404065.3 Pinus taeda
TGCCGGGCATTTCTTCATAGGACCAAGCAAAAACATCACGAAATTCGCGAAAAAGGTTCGAATAAAGTTGAATCTCCTCCGGAGTACAAGTGACTCCAAGATGAATGTGTTCGACGATCCCTGGTTTGATAGAGATGTCGATGGGCTGGGTTTGCATAATGTTTTCCATATTACCTTCAGAAGAGGTTTGGTAAACTTGAACAGATGACTGAAGGAATCAGAATGGGAAACAAGGAGCAAACCGTTGAATAGGAGTTGGCACATCCTGAGGGACAGAGAGCGACGAGGAACGATGGTGGGTATCATGCCAAGGAGGTTCCTCGAGAGACATGGTCTCTATAATAGCTTCGTCAGAAGAAAATATTTCCTTTGAAGGATCCGAAGAAGTTTGATCTACAAGCCCTAAGGATGGAGCGAATGTGTGGAAAATCGTGCTCGAAAGAGCAAGTTCAGAAGAAGGAGTCGATGCAGCTACGATTTCGACATAGTTGAGTTCGGCAGGACTCAACGGCATCTGGTCGCCCCAAGAATCTATTTGGTCCATGGGAGGAACGATCCATGGATCCAGACAAGTAGAAATCATATTGACAGAAGCGACGTTCGGAGGCGGGGCTGGAAAAACACCCATAAGGGCGGGATCTTTGAAAAGCCCGTGACCTAAACTCTCAATCAACTTGGAGGTATGCTCCACAAAAGGTATAGTTCCTTCCAAAGAGGAAGCGAAGAATGACAGCTGGTCGACCGTAATAATCTTCCCTTGGTGAGGGAAACGAATGATACGAAAGTAAGATGAAGCAACAACTTGCATTGCATAAATCCAGCTGCGTCCGAGAAGGAGGTTGTAGGTTAGAGTAGCATCAACGACTTCAACTTCCATCTCGACCGTTTTCCCTTCCAAAGAAATGGGTAAACGTGGGAGGATACCATAAGGACGGGATGCTCTTCGATCAAAAGCTTCCAAGGTTGTGGGAGACTGACTCAACGTTGGAGAACCAATAGCTTTCCAACAGGCAACAGACATGATGTAAGTTGAAGCATCTTCATCGATGACTGTGTGATGGATAGTTTTCTTATCAATAACGACCTGTATGAGGAAGGCAATTTGGGGAGGCAGTCTCTGTGTATGGTGGTCTAAGTCAAACGTGATTAAATCCGAGTCTGCTGGATCTATGCCGCCGATAGCGGATAGAAAGGACTTCCTCTGAGAGGGGCAGCTCTGGAGAACTTCTAAAGCGGACATAGCCGACGGAGTCTGGGCTAAATCCTCAACGATATTATAGTGCTGAGCAGCACAGGAATTTGGGTTGTAAGAAGATTTCCGGAGTACTCCTTTTGGAGGGGGTCGAATAGGCGTTTCAGTACTAGGTCTCTCGATGTGGAGAGGGTTTGAACTGAACGGAGGAGCACTGGGTGGAACCTCAGGCTCTTTGCCGGAAGACAGATAATCTTTTGTTCGAGTACTAATATTAACAGGTATCGTTCCCACCATGAACACTTGGGAACCGAAGGAAGAGGGAGGTTGAGAGGGGTCAGCGACCATTTGAGTTTGCTGTGAAGGAAAGGGTTCTTTAAGCACCGCAGGGACCTCGGGAGCGCCTTTCAACAAACGACTAACTTCAGACCGCCGAGGGCAGTCCTTGGTATAGTGATCCTCATCACAGATAAGACAAGGATACTTGGGTTTGTGTTTGGCACTCTCCTCAGATTGAGGTTTAGGTTGTTCCTGTTTAGGTTGTTCCGACTTGTTTTTCCCTTTCTCTTTCTTTTTTGATTTCGAGGTTTTGTCTGTCTTGGTTGACTGAATGGCATTAACCTTGGAGGTAGGTTTAGAAGGAGGTGTAACCTGAGAAGTGTTTTCATTTGGAGCATTTGATTTTTGCTTCCCAGGATTCGCGGAATTTTTCTTAGAGGATGAACTCACAGACCCAATAATACCATCAACTGTAGGTGTTGGCGGGGCTTTGGATGTTCCTGGTCTAGGGGCATCAGGCAAATAATCATACAATGTACCCGACTGGGAATAAACTAAGTCGAGGTATTGAGCATGCGCGATAGCTTGCTCTTCAGTAACACACGCTCCCATAGCAATGTCCCGAGCTATTGAAGGGACGAATGAAGTCGTGAACCAATCTGTAAGAAGCTGGTCGGGAATCCAAAATTTAATCATACGTTTATGCCGTCTGCATTCATGGATGTGATCAAAGATGTGTGTAGCGGTTGTTTATCGTAAGGACGTGAGGAGGTGTGTGCCCGTTTCATAACGAATGGGCAACTGAAAATGAGTGAGGAATGCCATAGCCAACGAGTTGAAATCCTGAAAGGATTCACGATTTAGCTCAATATACCATTTAGCGGCGGAGCCAGTGAGAGTCCTTTGAAAGAGGCGAAGCCGAATTGAATCATCAAGCCATGAATTAGATGAGCACCATAGATGATAAGTCATGACATGAGCTTGCGGATCTTCATTAGCTTTACCATTGAATTTCGGGCAGTCGCCAGGAATTTTGGTGGGAACCGGAGGCCAATAAGGATTATGAAGAATAGGATCATTAGTCAGTTTGGACACATCCGGTAATTCTAAAGTTGCTAAAATGGTAACTAAGGATTAAATGACATCTGAGGCTACTGGTAGGATGGAGCACCCGGGTTCCAACCAGGTGGTGGTGGCCCCCAAGGGCCTTGCCGTGACGAATTTTCCCCCATGGTGTGCTGGCCGTAGGGATTTGTGTTTTTCCCCCCGGCGTATGGATTACCAAACGATGCTGCAGAAGTAGCATATGGCTGTTGATAATTTTGGTAAGGAGCAAACAAAGGTTGGCCTTGAGGTTGCTGATAACCATAGTGTGGTGGGACCCCAAATTGAGTTTGAGACCCAGACTGAGTTTGATAAAACGTTTGAGATTGACCTCCAGCCTGCATTTGAGAACCAGACGGATTTTGGGATCCTACTTGGGTCCAGGTGCCAGGTTGAGCAGCGCCAGTAGACAGATAACCTTGGGCTATCTGAGCAGAAGGATAACCTTGCTGGTATTGAGGTTGGCCTACTTGCTGATACTGAGGTTGGCCTACCTGCTGATACTGAGGTTGGCCTCCCTGCTGATACTGAGGTTGGCCTCCCTGCTGATGTGCAGCAGAGGGTTGTCCTATCATACCAGATGGTTGTGTTTGAGGTTGACCAGCTTGTCCAGAAGACTGAGTATACTGGACAGCTGGTTGACCAATTGTTTGGGCAGCTTGGCCGGAAACTTGGGTATACTGGATGTTAGGTTGATTCAGATTAACAAACGATTGACCAGTTTGTCCAGTATGAGAACCTTGCTGGAGACCAGGTTGAGCTTGTTGAGTGGAAGGTTGGCCTGGATTACCAGTAGGTTGTGTATGAGGAGTGAAAAAGGGACCACTAGAAGCAAAAGGATTTCCTTGGAAGGATTGTCCTTGTAGATTTTGCTGGTGTGGTTGTTCAGGTTGAGCATACGATGCTTGACAACCATGATAAGAGGTAGAACCCCAATCTATGGATAGCGGAACTGAAAGTTCTCCAACTGACAGCTAACCTGTCCTAGTACCAAGGGGTGGTAGATACTGCTCATATTGCCCCCCAAGTGAGGCATTAGATGTAGGATCAAAGCCTGCAAATAAAGAGGATGAAGGTCGGCTAAAAATAGGGGTCGAAGAAGCCACAGATATAATTGGAGGGGTTGTCACCGAGGTAACAGTTGTACTGCGAGGTGGTGGAGTCGAAGGCTCTGTATTGGAGAAGACGGGTGGTGACCAAATAGAAGTCGGAAAAGGAGATGATATAAAATCACGCAATGCTCTATAACCAAGAGGCAGTCCCCCGGTAGTAGTAGTCCTACTAACATGTGTAGATTCCATTGTGCTAGGAATCTCGTCCCCTGGCACGCCGGATTCGTCAGTCGTAGTAGGTGATGGATTTTCCATATCAGAAGGAAAAGGTTTCCGAGGAGAAGCATATTCCCAAAAAGGGATACCGTTTTGAGAAGGTTCCCAAATAGGGTTCGTATAAAATTGGTAATCCTCGTCGCCTGGAGCACGAGAGCTAATCGGTTGTATACTTGGAACAATAGGGAGAATTTGACTCACAACCCGACTCTCAGAAGACGAGATTGGTAGTTCTGCCAAGATGAAACTTCACAAAATCCTAGGGAATCTAACGAAACCTGTCCCTACTCAGACTAACGCAACAAAATTTAACCGGGTTATGTGATCGTGGCCAAATAGATTTTAAGACACTGAACTTGACCTTTTCATTTTTAAAGAGTGGAGAAAAGGATGAAAAGATGACTCTAGTCTCCTTCGATTGTTTTAATGAGCACGAAGTGACAAGCTGCTCACTTACACCTTTTCTTTTAGAGAGTCTGAAAAGGATCAAAAGTGACTACTCTGGAAAACTAGGTAAAAGGTTTGCCAAACAATCCGTTAAAACTGCTTATACACCTTGGCAATCAGATGAAAACCAAGGACTTCCCCGTACTGCAATCAATCTTCCCGAATGCTGTGTTCAGTGCATTACGGCTTGTAGGGCAGCAGGACTCGGCTCCTATGGATCAAAGGTTGCAAGCCTATAGGGGTCTCCCAATATATACTCGACGGTACGTGGGAGCACAATCCGTACTGGCACTTACCGTTTCACCGTGGAGGAATCACCCAACCACTCAACGATAAACTACCAGGTTTAAAGACGCCGGAACACGTCTCTAACCTAGACCTCTAGAATGTGAGCATTATGTTTCAATGCGTTGTTAGGTTCATTGAATTCATTTTACGGTTTATCTTTAATTAAGTTTCAGTTTTCGGTCTTACCGTATGTGGTCTCTTGAAATTTCCTAAATGCAAACTATATGCAAAAATTGTATCGTTTCATTGAATGAACTCTATCTACGGGAGAGTTGAGAGTTTTATACAAACAAAACAATCACAAAGATTCTAATGCAGCTAATAACAAGAAATGAAAATCTTTTTCTTTTTCTTTTTTAAAAGCAACAATTAACACAAAATGCTAATTAATAAAAAGCAAAAAATATTTTGTTTTTTCTTTTCTTTTAAAATAGTATGATTCACTCAAACAGATTTCAAGAGATATGCACTGAACAGATAATTCACTCAAAGGAATCTAGAACCAATTCTGAAACGTGAAAAATGACCTATCCACGCAAAGAAAACTCCAAGACCTTCAAAGAACTATGTAATCTAAGTTCCAATGAAGTCAAACAAGAAATAAGCAAGCTAAAAGTGAGTTACTTGCAGCATAGAATGCAAAACTTGTACAACTACTAGTGGAATGTGGAAAAACAACCGATAAACTGACTAGATCATCAAACCATAAATCCGACAGAAGGCTCGACATGCAAAGCCACTATGGCCAAGATATAAAATCGATAGAAAAAGGTGAACAACTGAAGGATGAAAAGAACAACCAGTCACATAACAGTCCAACAAACTTCCAGGAGGTGTAAAAGATGCAAAAAGATACAGATCCAAGCTCAGAAGGCTGACAAACAAACTAATTGAGAAAATTCACAAGTTTGGCGCGACTGTCAGACTGCAACTCGCGATATAAAGGGATTGGCGCAGGTTGTCTAATAGCAACAGGTGCCAACCAGCGCGACTGTTAGAAGAAAAACCGCGCTAATCAAGTTTGCCAGGCAAAAAAAAAACAAAATAGGTAGTCCCAGGCTTGGTTTACAGTATCTAAAAAGGCCAGCAAGCAATAAACAGCAAGAAATTGAACCTAGAAAGCTATTCAAGCCAGTAAACAAGAGAAAAATTAACATGCAAGGCAAGGTTGAAATTGTTCAGTATGTAAACCAAACCAGAGATTGAATGAAGTGGCTTTGATCTACTTCAATACTGCATAGCAATAGTGTTTTGAAGGCTATCTGGCCGTGCTTCAGGCTCCGTCTACAATTTACAAATCAAACAACACAAAAACAAACAACAAGCTTCTCCCCAGTGGAGTCGCCAAATTGTTGAACTAGTAAATCCCCTCTGTGGACAGAGGCGATCCCACTAGCCCCACACGGGTCTAGCAACAATCACACAACGCTAACACACAGGTTCCTAATTGCACAAATTAGAGATCGATCATGATGGTCTACCTGGATTCCAACGCTAGTAGTTGTAGAAGAATCGTCGCTCCCGTTCCTTTGCTCCGGCTGGTCACAATCCCCACGATCCTTGTGAATGGACACCTGCACATGCAAAGAACGATACAAACACAAGCATAAAATCCAGAATATGCAATTATATATCGGTCAGAAAAGATATAACTCAATTACCATGATGAAGACACATGAGTGGAACCATAATGATAGTCGTCTATTAATGAGTAAAAACAGAGAAAGATTACAACCAAAGGTTCTGACGTTGAACCTCCTCTGACTAGGCAAGCAGCTAAATACGCCTTGCAAAGTGACCTCTTCTCTCTCAATATTTTGGAAGCATAACCCCTCTATAGTTCTCAATTCTCACTATCACTCCAACATAATCTCAGCACTCACAATAGCTCTAACAAAAACTAGTTGGTTTAATGCAGGGGGACAATCATTTATAGATGGAGGAGGAAGGAGTATGCATTGTATCAGGACGCCTATTGAAGATTAGCATTATCCCTGAAAAGCCAGTGAACTTAGTTGTCATGGATAAAAAGATGACACTCGACCTCTTTCATGAGGATTTTTCCTTTAGAGAACTCCAGGAACAGAGAGGAAAAAACATATGAGTGCGCGCTGGCTAAAAATCATAACCAAATTTAGGTGGCGCGGGCTTTGCTCTGTGACAGAGCGTCAATGGGCGCGCCCCCTTTTAAGGAACTGAGTCATTGGCGCAGGTAAGACACTGTGAACCCGCGCTAATGGAAAAAGGGCACTTTTTAGGGATAATTTGCAAAAGGTGTCATCAGGGAATATGAAGTTCATACTCAGGGGAATACAATGCAAGTGTTTTTAGGTTGTGTCACTGGTCACAGGTCCATAAATGTGTCCTCCAATGTACGAAAACAGGGACGGTGACCAACGGTGACAAATTACTGTGTAACAAGTATCCTTAGGTAAAGTATCAAACATAGAGCCTGAGACCAAATCCTTGAAAAACTGGTGATTCATACGCGACAAATAGAACAACGCAAAATTCTAAGGATGCAAAGTTTTCTCTGCTAGATAGCCACATGTAATTTATAGGGGATTTTGAATTCAAATCCGACCATTCCCCCCAAAATCCATCCATAAATGTTGATTTGTGAGCAGATATTCAAAGATTTTAGCCTTAAATAATGCCCCCCCCTCCTCTTAACTGTCTCCTAGCTGTTAAATCATGAAAAGCGACTGTAACAATCATTTTCTGGCTATGCTGCACAGTATCTCCCCTCATAACGCAGCTCCCTTCGTGCACCTTCTGACACTATGACATCACCTTTTTTGCGCATCTCCTCTATTACATAGCTCTACAAACCAGGCAGTGTATTTTATAGTCTTGCACTCCCTTGTAGCTACTTGGAGCACTAATATTTTGCTACCGTCATATAGTCATTAAGCTGGAGCCCCCGTGTATGGCTTTAACCGGCTCCCATTCACTTTTCCTGGGAAAGGTTCTCCATTCAGCTTTGCGAGCTGAACCGCACCCCCATTTGTGATTTCTTTGATGTCATATGGTCCCAACCAGTGCATCTGAAACTTTCTTGGAAATTTAGCAAACTTAATACCATATAATAAAACCAAGTCATTTACCTTAAATGTATGCAACTTGATGTGTCAATCATTCCATTCCTTTTCACATTCCCTTTTCACTTGCTGATGAAATCCAGCCAAGAATCTATCCTCTTCGAGCTGCATCAATTGCACAAGTTCTTCTTCCAAGGCTCCGCGGTCTGCCATCTCTGTGAAGGCTACTATGCGTATACTAGGCATGATATATTCCATAGGAATCACAACTTCTACACAATAGACTAACCAGAAAGGTGTTTGACCTATTAGTTTTTTGCAAGTAGTCCTGTACGCCCATAATACTGTCAGTACGTGCACGTCCCAATCATTCCACTGCACATTGCAAATCTTTGTCAACACATTCTCCAATATCTTATTGAAGACCTCCACTGTTCCATTAGCCTAGGGGTGATATGGTGTACTCTTCTGATGATAAACCTGAAATTCTTTTGTTAGCATGCTGATCATTTCATTGAGGAAGTGCATACCATGATCACTCATCAACACTTTCGGGCACCCGAACCGAGTTAGCATATACTCAAACAAAATTTAGCTGTTGTAGCCCATGTACAATCCTTTACAGGTTGTGCCTCTACCCATCTGGTTAGATACTCTGTCGCGGTGATGATGTAGCGCACACCTATTTTCATTCCAGGAGACTGAATTGGTCCTACAAATTCAATAGCCCATTTCTCAAATGGATGTAACAACACCTTAGGATTCAAAGGCAGTTCATCCCTTCAGGATGGCCTGCCCATTCTTTGACATGCATCACATGCCCTATAATATGCTGTGGAATCTTTATGCAGCATAGGCCACCACAACCCAATGCACAATTTTTTTTGTGTTTTTTCCTTTCTTGCATAATGGTCTCCTGCAACACCTCCATGAGCCTTCTTAAGGACATAATTTCTTTCAAAATTGGGCACATACCATCAGAGCATCTTGTCCAATCCCATTTTATACAAATGTCCAGAAATTACTAAGAAATTAGTCATGCGTACTACCAATTCTTTTTTTTATTGACTAGTGTAGCCTTCTGGAGCTGTCCCTATGGCAGAAAAATGGATAATATCTGCAAAATGGTTGTCCACTATAGGCACCATGAAGAGATATATGTTGGGTAGCCTTTCCCCCAAATTAGTAGGCTCCTCTCCTGTCTCATTGCGTGATAGATGATCAAGTCCTACATTCAACCTTCCTAGTTTCACAATTACCTCGAAATCATATTCTTGAAATAACAACATCCACCTGCATATTTCCCTCCCAACACAGGCTTATTGACTAAATATTTCAATGTAGAATGGTCTGTGTACATCTTGAAATGTCCTCCCAACAGATAGTGTCTGAATTTTTGGAGCACATACACCATAGTCAATCCTTCACACTCTGTTGATGAATAATTATTTTTAGCTTTTGATAACTTTTTGCTCACAAATGCTATAGGATGATCCATCTCTCCTTCGCAAGAATGTGTCAGCACTACTCCCAATGCAATACATGAGGCATCAACATGCACATGGAATTCCTTCTTCCAATCCGGGAAGACCAATATTGATGCGATGACCATCTTTTCCTTGAAGACATCTAGACTGCGCTGACATTCTTCATCCCAACAGAATGTAGTGTCCTTCCTTAGCAACTTCTCCATGGGCACAATAATCTGAGCATAAGCCTTGATGAACTTTCGATAGTACCCAGTATGGCCCAGCATTGCGCACAGTTGTTTAACACTCCTTGGGGCTTCTGAAATAATTATTACCGCGATCTTGGCTGGGTCCGCCATGAGTCCTTGCTTGCATACCACATGACCCAGCAAAATCCCAAAGGGGACACAAAACAAGCACTTCTTAAGGTTCAGCACGATCTAATACCTTCGGCACATATCCAACATTAAGCGCAAATTGGCTACATAGTGCTTTTTGAATATACCTCCAAAACATTTGTGAATAAATTCTTTGAATGTAGCATTAACTACGTGAGAGAATATTTCCAGTGCATTCTTGAGTCTGAAGGGCATCACTATGTACTTAAAACACCCCCATTCCATCATGAGGGTTGTTTTACTCCTTTCTTCTGTCACAATTTTGATTTGATGGTATCCATAAAACCCATCAGTAAATGGGTAGGCCTCCTTCCATCCAACATTGTCCAGTACCTCATCAGTAAATGGTGTTGGGAAAGGATCATGAATGTAGGCATCGTTAAGCTTTCTTAGATCTACGCAAACCCTTATCTCTCCCTTCTACTTCTTTTCCTGAACTACCATTGGGCTCACCCAATCAAATTCCTCCATTGGTTCAATAATACCTGCCTCAAGCATCTTGTGCAATTCCAAGTGGATGTTTTCCTTATATCTGGGATTAAGCTGATATGGCCTCTGCTTAACGGGCTTCGCATCCAGTTTCAAAGGTATTTTCATCACTACCAAATTTCCTATGATTCCTTTCAAGTCTGAAAACTTTGTAGGAAAAATATCTTGGTATTCATAGAGTAACTCAGCAACTAAATCCACTGTGTCATCATCCCAATAATCTTTTATCTTCGCGAATTTAGTCTCTGCTTCAGTACCAATGTTTACCTGCCTAGTCTTCAGTGGCGTAGTGATATCTGAGTTCTCTATCTATGGACCTTCAACCTCATGGTGGCCTTCCACTTCTGGGATATTGATATTCCTTGGGTCCTCCTCCTTCGCTTCAGCAGTCATATTATAGCATTCTAGCATATGGCGTAGCTAAGTGCTCCAATATTGTTGAACCAATTCCAAAGGATCCTGTGGAATTCGGAAGATCGTTGCCTTAACCTCTTGCAACACTTCATCAATGCTTTTGAACCTGTCTTCAAAGTTGAATGTCCTCAAGAACCCTTCTCTTAAGATATCCCACTCCACGGTGCCATGGTGGAGCTCAATTTCGAAATACTAATTCATAGGGATTATATCCAGAGTGTGATAGAATAAATGCACCCACTTTGGCTGCAGCTCCATTCCATACACTTTAGTCCATTTTTCCAGATGATCGTGCGGATCATTCCTCCCATCATATTTCTCTATCAACCATAATTTAGGGCGACCAAATCGCATCCTCATCATCCTCCTATAATCACGCCACTCATCAAAGTTGTCTTTATGTGTACCCCACCACCGAGCGGGTGTAGTGTGCAGTGCCAAATCCAGCACCTGAAAGTGGTAATCCTCTAGAAATTCTCTTTCAAAAGCATCCAAAAATTTATCTACATCAGTTAAACCATCGTAATAAGGTAAATTTCTTACCTTTGATGACACACAGTGCAATGATTTGGTCATCATGTTGCAACACAGTGTGGATACTTCGTGCAGCCTGTTTTTCCAATGTTCCAACTCTTCATCTAAATCCGAGGTACAAGAACTTTTGCGGTCCCATGTAATTCATCCATCAGCTATCAGATTAACATATTCTTGGTCTCACACTGTTATTTTATAGATCTGATCAAAATC
Organism: Pinus taeda; assembly: GCA_000404065.3. Taxonomy (NCBI): domain Eukaryota; kingdom Viridiplantae; phylum Streptophyta; class Pinopsida; order Pinales; family Pinaceae; genus Pinus; species Pinus taeda. The sequence continues at coordinate 18,079 of APFE031227825.1, forward strand.
ATCATCACTCTCCGCATAGTCGCGGACCGGTTCGGTATAGCACGATCTTTCTGCAAGGTCCAATGGTACTACAACGCGAAGCGATTTCCTTTCAAATGACATGGTCCACTTCTTCAAATTGATGACCCCATTCATTTCAAGAGCCCAATCAATTCCCCATAGTGTGGGGTATTGATTTCTATCATCAACAATCTCTATTACTTCAAAATCATCTAGCGTGCTCGTACCTTCTATATCTACATTAACTCCTTGCAATCGTCCCATAGGGATAATCTTCTGCCGGTTCACCATCCTCGGTTTAATTGGAGACCACTGCAATGCAGGTCTCCCCATTCTCTCCCAAATCTGTTTAGGAAGTATGTTCGCGTCATACCCCAAAGCTAACATAACTTTTACCATCTCATAGTCTCTTATTTGTGTGGTAAGCCTCATCTCGTGCCCTATTCTTGCCTTATGCTTACTAATATTTCTAACTATGCGTGGTCCATTAGGAACATTATCCTTACTATCACATTTTTTTATCAACTCCTAAAGTCCTTTCATAGCCTTGCTATCATGCAATAGTTTCATACAAGTCTCCAAGAAGGTGGTAACCATAGAGGGGTCAACCTCTGCAGGAAGTTTGTCCTGACTTCCTGAGGTAGAGGCTTCAGCAAAGCTTTTCTTCGCTTCCATGAATATTTCCTTTGCATGCTCCAGATCAAACCCAACCTCCTTTTATGGAGCCTCACAAACCCATCCACCTTTGTCAGGCTGTTTTCCCTTATTTTCACCAGTCGTGATCCTGCTTCACAGCACGATATTCAAATTTGGGTCCTATTTGCGAGGCTCGGCCCTCATCATCTGTAAGTTCTGGGTAGGATACTGAGGTTGCACCTTCTTCTCCTACATTTTGGCCATTAGCACATTACATTCTTCGATTATGTGGTCAAACTAAGTGTAGTATTGACATGATGGGTGTGTTTGATTCGTACACTCTTGTGCATAGTGTCCTAGCATTATGCAATTGTAACAAATGACCTGCCCACAACCCCTACCAGGTCCTCCTCCTCCTTTGCCTCATCCACACCCCTGATATCCTCCGTGTCTTCCCCTAGTGCCCTGATCTGGAGGCCAAGTTTCTTCTGGAATTTGATTCGTAGGCGTCCTCTCCATAATTAAATCATAGCTTTGATAGTTGTGCTCATTGTGGCCCACCGATTTGCAGAAATCACAGAACAATTGTTGCGGTGTCTGCACAAACTTTTGAAGTAAGTGACAATTATTTGTTACATGTTTTCCTCCCACTTGGAAGATAGCGCACCATAGCGTGGGCCCCACACTTGGTCTTGTTGGAGCTTCCTACCTCAGGGGCATTGGCCCCCCTCCTGTGATGTAATTTATGAAGACAAGGTAGTGATCTTTATCATGCCCCTGGTTTTTAAACTTGAGACACCAAACTTCTTCCCGCACCTCCGGCTAAGCCACTTTTTCCTTTTTCAAGCTCTGCAACTCCAAGAAAAGGTTCTAAAACTCTACATGAATCTATTGAAATCCCAAATAAGCATCCTGGATAGGTGTCTCATGCAATATCATCATGATTTCCAGGGCTTCCACCTAAGTTCCTATATTTTGTTGTGACAAAGCAATCCTTAGGTGGGGCAGAAGCGTACCTATAAACCAATCATAGTGCTGACTATCTGTGAGATTCATATTAGCTTCGTGGATCTGATACTTCAGTATTTGATCTATCTCCCATGGTGTTTCACCGTGCCTCATCATGATTTCCTTAAATCTAATTACTGATTGCGAGGCAGATTTAGGCTTACCGAATTCCTTGTTCAAAGCGATTCGAGTATCTTCCAATGGCGCCAATGGATTATTAGTGCAGTACTTAAGGTACCATGTCAGTGCACGGTCCTGCATAGTGGTGAATAACTGTGACTTCTTTATATTATCATCCATAATTTGTTTTGTTGTCCATCCAACCTTCACAACAAACGAAAACTGATCCAGATCCTCACTTCCTAAGCCCTTGCAAACTAGCAACTTCATCATATTCGACATGTTAACTGGTGGTGGTGGTGGTGGCAGTGTGGGTGAAGATGTATGTTGTGGAGGTGGAGGTGGAGGTGGTGTGGATGGATGAGGTATCCACGAAAAACCCTGCCTTATCAACTAGACAACGCTTTGCAGTGAAATGTGTGCTGCTCCCTCGTCATCACTTGAAGGAGGTCCAATCAATGGACTATATTTAGCACCTACCTTTTCTTGATTTCTAAAGCTTCGTCCACTTCGCATAGATCCAAACGTCATGGTAATGGCATAACCCACTTTTCACACAAGAGCATCTTAAATCAAGTATTCAAAAGTCTCAAATACCTACCTCGTGGTCCCTTGAAGAAGCATCGCTCTGCTCATTGTAATTGACTAAGGTATCAATTGTGAACTCTGTAACAATCCTCCGATGACTCGATCAAGCCAATGATCAACTATGCATGTGATCTTATCTTCAGAAGCTTCCAACCTCTGCACGAGCTCTAGGGTCCACACTATCGGACCGTTAAGCTTCCACCTTCCTTGTTCGTTTGCCAATTTAGAAATCCACTCATATAGTTCGATTGGGAAGGTTCAGAAGAACATTTCATGTACTTTTGTGTATAAATACATGTCCAACTGTTGTTCTTTCATCAGGCACAGATTTCTGTTTTCTTATGCTGCGAATTCATGGATATTTCTATCCAACCACATCTCAATTTCCTTCTTGGTCGGATTCTAGTGATGCAACATCACACATCTCTTTATGCAGATCCCAGTCCCAACAATAGAACCATTTTTTGGCTTAGCGGGTGCTAACCCAAGTTCAGAGTTAGTTGCGCCAAACAAATCCCTACGCTACTGGCCCTTTTGGCATTAATCCGTAGTGCGCGGACTGACGTCTCACTCAAGGTAGTATGGGGGGATACTAGAATCAAGTTTCTGCACCCAGAGATCAGTGTGATGTCCTTTTGGCGACCTAGATCTACCTTCATGCAAACCTTTATGCTCTTGCGTCCTAGTGTTGTAACTTCCCTTAATCAACCTCTCGACCTCCGCAAAGATCTATGGCTGACTTTTGTGGACCTTGAACATGACAGTTAGCTACTTACGCACACCTTATATTACCCTTAGATTAGTAATTACTCAGAAGTACATAAGTGTTCAATAACTTTAACAAAAAGTGTTATGATCTTAATCACTTAACATTAATTGTGTTCAGATAGCAATACAGAACAAGTAATGGCGTGCATCAATACATAATTATTTTATAAAACCTTCATTCATCATAGCATATAGCTCATTCATACATAACAAATGTAAAGGGACTAAACACAAGAATTTATGTAACAATCTTATTTATTGATATTCAATAAAGGTTTATAGGCTCAAAACATCCCTTTGCACTAAGCTGCAAAGGTTCATGCACTCAGCTGTAGACACTATAGGTCTCTGCACACTCAACTGCAGAGCCTTTCCCCTTTAAGACTTCCTTCTCTGCACTAGACTTCTTCCTTTGTACCCATCAACAAAACCTCTATATGCCATAGAATCTCTAATACACACCTATTTATACAATCCCATGGTTCGCGAACCATGGGTAGGTCTCAAAAAATGACTCAACTTTACATAAAGGAGGGTAAAAACCCTTTTTGACTCTTAACTAGCTACGCACTCCACGACCGGGATTTGCAGAGACTTTTCATCTTTTTACATCAAAACTTGGGCTTTTGCCCCAAAACTAACCCAAGGCGACCCCATCCCAACAGTAAAATAATAAGAAGAGAATCATCAATAAAACAAAATTGGTAAGGGAATTGATCCATATCATTCTTATGGGAAAATTATTGTGATCTATAATTTGGTTGAGAAGACAAGGCTTTATAGCTGAGTGCGCAAACAACCTACAACTTAGTGCACAGGCCAAGAACTTTTTGTTGTTCAAATATTTATTTAAATATTAAGCAATAGTTCTTGTGTATGTAGCCCTACAATGGGGTGAACCATGGTAAATTGGTGTTTTGATGTGTATATTTACTTATTATCTGTTGTAGAGTAGTAGTTATTAGAGTTGCATTTTAGTTCAGCGTAGTGATGGTATACGGTTTTATATGCATGTTTAAGTAATTAATCTAATGCGGTGAAGTAATTTATAAATGCTATGAATACCAGGTTTAATATACTGAATCAGAGAGGTCTGCCAGGTTTAGTGGCTTGAATGATAGGTTAATCAGTTTGAGCGATTATAGTAAAAAACTTTACACTATTGCCAAAGATAAATCCATGTTTAGAGGAGTAAATGAAGTATGATAGGCAAAGATTTATTGGAGGCTCTATATTTTGATCTCATCATCAAACATGAGATTAAACATATTTTTATCAACAGACCTACCTTTTAAAAATATACCGAAGTTGATGAAACATTTAGAAAGCTAATAATACTTTCTATCCCTAGTGAAGATTGATGGGATCACTTGTGTGAATTACTTGAGTGAAACATTTTTAGTATCAGAAAACAAGGCAACACCTTTGTGGGACCACCAGGCATCAACAACCATCCTCGACAATAGTGCCAGCAACTCTAGTAATTCTAAATTCCTAAATTTTTATACTATTTATGTAATCTATTTTAGATATTTTAGGATTTTGTCTTGATATTTTGACATCAAGATATTTTGTAAATGTTTTTCTATAATTTCTTCATCATTTGAAGCAGTAGAGGTTGATGTTTATGTAAATAAAGGACCATTGATGTGAAGTTGTTCCACCGAGTTCTAGTGGACACATTTCAATAATACAGAATTTTTTCAGGATTCCTGTGTCAAATGTTTTGGTGAAGTGATCTTCTCTTTTGTTATTATGTTTTCTCTATTTTTCATATGTGTTTCTTTTCTCTATTGTTTTAAAGAAAATTAAGTTCAGGATTTGTTTCAATAGCACCCTGTTCTGGCTTAAAACAATACCAATGTTTTCTACTGAAGTTAAGCAAAATAATTCTTAATTACTCTCTTCTTAATGGACACTTAATAATTTATGCTTTTTTCCATCTCATTAAACATATAAGATCCAATAAATCTACCTACCTTGCCCTGTTAGATCTATCTATAAATGCTGAAACAAATCCATTCGACATATATTGACTCCATTACCCAATGGTGTATTGTTACATTATGAACCAAACAACCAAACCAAATCTGAAGCGAAACCATTGAAATTTAATAGCTAGCCTAAAACCCTACCACATAAACAAGGCTAAATCTAATAGGGAGATCCCTCTCTGAAGCTAGCAGGGCTAGATCCCAGCCTCCAAAGTGGTTTTGTGGTTACCATTGTATTTCTTTCACAGTCTTAGGAAATAAAGAGTGCTAACATAGGTGTTATCAGTCAAGGAAAACCTTGGTTGTAAGCGAAAAAATATAAGGTAATCTATAACCTATATTTTAAATTGAAATCTATCCCTTTCAATTCGGAGGGGGGCCCCTTCTATAAATTAGTCAAATCTGACTGGTTGTGTACTCAGCATATTGACTAGATCTGATTGGATTATACAAAATTGGTCTAGAAAGGATAGGAAAAACCATTGGGAATGGAGTATTTTTGACAAAAAGTTATTGATTACAGGCTATATGAACAAAATATAAAGGCAAGGTAGCAACAAATTTCTTAGACAATTCATCATTCAAATATGATAGAATAAGAATAGAAATAAATATGGAAAATGGAGCAACTCGTGAATTCTATGAAAGATATTCAAGTCAAAAACATATAAAAATTTTGGAATTTCTAAATCTGAGGTAATAAATAAACTTGAAATTTAATTACTCGATTCCAAATGTAGAAGACTTATGGATCAGATTGTGAAATAAAAGAAATCACATGCACTAGAAAACAGACAGGAAACCCATCACATAGGAATCTCTGTAAAACTGAACAAGTAACACTGACCACAGTTATTTATATTAATGTTAAAATTCTATACACTGTACCAAGGTTTTATAATAATTTTCCAACCCTTTTCAATTACAAAGTATTTTTATTTATATAATACTCACATCATGTAAGCAAGTTTCCAACAAAGATTTAAATATAAAGTCTAAAACTAGATGAGTGATTCTCTAACTAAAAACTGAATACATTACATGTTTCCATTGTAAAAAAACAAAAAACAAAATATTATATATATGAAGATCATGTTGTTGCCAGAGTCATGGCTAAATATAAGGATCCCCAAGTCGAATTTGATGAGGTGGCATCCAATTCAAAGTCAATAAGGTGTTTTTCTAAAAATAGAAAAAACTAATTCTGGTGAATTCCTAAAAAATAAGCTTCAAATATCAATTTGAATCTCTTAAATTGTGAAAGATGTGCAAACTTTGAGAGAGGTTTTCGTTAATGGGCCCATTCTTGACAAAACCTCTTTGGTTTTCAAAACTTTGGTTCTAAATTTTCAAAAACCACACTCGAAGTTACTACCTTTTAAAAAACAAAAAAAAAAACAAACAAACAAAAACAAAAAACAAAAAACAGAGTTTTCTTTGCTGATATGTTCTTAGTTAGTGTTGGTTTGATAGATGGTTGTTCATTTTCTAATGTGTGTTCCATCAATGCATATTTTGGACATAAGACAAAAATTTAAACTTCTCCTTTTGGTGTTGAAACCTTGAATATGAATGCATTTTTTGAATTTTCAAACATAAAATAACGTTGACACTCACATTGTTAGTGCTTTAACCATGTTTACTATATATTGGTGATAACACTCGCATTGTCAGTGTTTAAAAAATTATTGACTGAAATTATGATAACAATTGTACCCATGGGGATGTTGTCGATCATAGATGGAAGCAAGAATCCCTATAGACTAGGGGCATGATCCATTGGGATGATCCCAACTTAAAAAGAAATTCATTTTCCAAATCTAAAGCCTGTTACCTACAACCTGTTATCACCTAGATTGAACCTCAGGCTGAAGGAAGGTAATGCTAGGGTAACCAAAAACCATGCTTAGCCAAGTAGCTGGCCCTACTAGGCTAGGAGAGGGCTCTCTCCATAAGGATCTCAGCCAAGATGACTGGATCAATAGGCTAGGAATAGTAGCACAAGGTTTGATTTTATTTTGAAGGGTTTTGCTGGATCAGGAGGAGCCAAACAGTTAGGGCAAGGAAATTAGATCAAAATTGCAGGGTGTTCGATGGGGCAACGTAGGAACAAGGCTCAACACTCTAGGGTTTGATGGTTGAGGTGATTCAAGAAAATTGAGGAGCTAGAAAGATCATGTAAGCAACATGGATTCTCATAAACTAAAGAAAACGTTGACTGCGAATATTTTCCCAAAACAGAGCATAAATATTATGGGTTTTGCCTATCAACTTGAAAACATCTACTTAAAAGCAATGAAATGATTGATGAAATACAAAAAACATTTTAACATATGATCACAATAGAGAAAACTGAACTGAACATCATACCACATGGATCCCAAAGAAATATCTACAATCTTTCATTAATCTCCTGCTGAAAACTGATACAAAATGATGTCTAATTAAAAACCTAAACATCCAACTGAGTCCAACCTGTAAAATGACTGAGAAAATACATAATATAGGCCAGCAACCAAATCATCCTAGGCATCAGGGGTTGAATCCATGAGTGGAGTAGAAATTGTAAGAAAGGCTTAACTGATAGCTAGAGTCTAGGGTGGTTAAAGTGACTCATCCCTTACTCAAGCAAACTGATTCATTACATGCCACAAAGGCCATCTAACTGATGTATCTACCCTAGGTAAAAGTAAAAACATGATAATTACATAATCTAGATCAATTACATAGGTAAAGCTTGAATTTACCATAGATAAAAGTCAAACTAGAATGAAACTGTGAAAATTGCAGAAAACCGTCAAACACGCAGTGACCCTGGTAAACGCACAGTGACCCTGGTCAAACGTGCAGTGTCCTCTTCAAGATGACTTTTGACTGCCTTCCCAATGTCCAAATCTACCCCAGGATAGCTCATTGGAAATCTTATCCTATCTAGTTTCCATAACTTCCCTTTTTTTTAGAATGGGCTTGATTTACCCCTCCAAAATGGCAATCTCCCAAGACTTCTCAAACACGCAGTGACCAAGCCAGAAAAGAGGCAAAACGATCATTTTTTGGTAGCTTTTGACCCTTTTGTCTGACCAGTTTTGCTCCAAATTCTTCGAAAAAATATAGGGTGCATGTCCTCATCATTCTGAATCTAAAAATGCTGACCATTTTCTTATTGGATGCTCCAAACAAAAGCGCAGTGTCCAAGGTGCTGCGCATTTGACCATTTCATTGTCAAGAGCGCCCTCGCAGTGTCTAACGCGCAGTGACCTCTTTAGGGATGCTTTTGGACGCCTTCCCAGTGTCAAAATTTTCTCCAATATAGCTCTTTGGAAACCCCTTCGAGTCTAATTTCCCGATATACCTTTAGTTTTCAATTTGAAGGTCATTTACCCTGTCAAAATGGCCATCTCCCAAGACTGGTAAACGTGCAACGACCTAGCTACAAACACGAAGCGTTCTCTTGCAGGAAAATTTTGAAGGTCTTACTCAACAAATTGAATGCATGATAGCTCATCGGAAATATATTTTTTTCTAGTTATCATTTGACTCATCAAGAAAGTCATTTGGAGACTCCATATAGAAGAAAAAGTGACTTTTCCAAAGTCACTCCAGAAGTGCAACAACTCTCTTGTAGCAACTGTATTTTTGACATTTCTATAAAACCATGACACCTATGCAAAAAGTGAAGGAGTTTTTTCATGCTTGGCCGATGATGGACAGACACCTCTCTCATGTTTTCCAAATTCATCCCTGTTTGGTCTGAGACATAGTTTGAAGAAAAATTGGCCCTATGTGTGGCAAATGAGCTATCCCTTGGCATTCCTTCTTGAAAAATGATGGAGAAATGATGTCTATGAGTTTGGAATGGACTCATACTTGTTTAAAGTACCTCCCTTGTGCATCCTCTACTCAAATATCTCTGATTCCATAGACAACCCTAGCTCAATGGGAGAGGAAATTAAGGTTTAATGTAGACAAAACACGGGATTTGGAAATATATAGGAATGAAGGGAGATAAAGGGGATAGGGGGGCTTCTAAATTATTAGGAAAATTTTGGGAGGTAGGGAGGGATCTTAGGAAGTAGGGGAAACTATAACTTCAAGGATTGAGTGAGGGGAGGGGTCCAAAAGGGAAAAACACAGGTCTAGTCTAGAAAAGTGTCAAAAGCGTAGCAATAGGCTAGGGTTTGTAGAAAATAATGATTTTGAGAGATATGAATGATGTAGTGTTTAGGAAGGTATATTAAGGATAGGGGAAGGTGTAAGAGCATCAGAATAAAATTTGTGTTGATGATTTAACCATGGATGTCATGAAACCAAGAAAAAGTCCCTCAAAACTCTAGGAGAGGGAAATGAGAGGAATTGGCATGGGAAAAGGTCAAGGGATGTAGATGGAGTGTGGGTGAGTGAGATATAGATGGATAAAAGTGAAAATGAGCCTTCCCTTGGTGTTTGATGGCCTTTATACCGTGTTTAGATTTTCAAAATTAGTCTTGGGACCCACTTTTTCTTTCTGAAACTTGACTTGTCTTTTATAATTTACCTTTGGACTTGATCTTCTGATTTGATCTTCTTGGTGGATTTGGAAACATAACAACTTTGAAACTCTTCCTTTTTGGATGATGGAACTTTGAACTTACAACACTTAGAACCATGAGAATTATTACATATTAAAACCATAAAATTACATAATGAAATAAGCATTTATCTTTACAAATCATCTTTACATGGTGAAGGGATGTTATTTGATAACCCTTTACTTGTTGGTCTTATGAAATGGAATGGAACCTTGAAAAACCCTAAAAGACCTAATGAGACCTTGAAGGACTGAATTTCAAGATGACATAATGACCTCGTGACTGATACAAATGGCATGATAAGAATAATTTTATGGATGATGTACAGTCAAAAAGATATGAAACTACGCCAGCAAGTAATCACATTTAGGGAAGAGTGATGTTTTTGGACTAGGACTACCATCAGTGACTAATTTTTTTTGCATGACCTAGTGGAATGATAAAAAAATTCTAAGTGGGACCCTTAAAATGATATGAAAAGAGAATTTTTTATCACTGCTCGCAGTATGCAAACACTGGCTCTAACACAACCAACCTATTATGCAACTGAACCATACTGAAACTAAAAATTGTGAATTATTGCAAACAATCACACTGTAAACCAAAATGAAGCTACAGGCTGAAAATAAATGCTTGGCCAACAATCTTATTGCACACTCATCTTACACTAACCTATTTCGTTGGATCAAATAATACAAAAAAGCCAATAAACCAGTCAAGTAGTTGCTCAAATAATGTAGCTCTTTGATTGTGCTCTTTTCATTGCTTCACATCAGTAGATTTTCCTTTCTTAATCTTAGCTTTAGCAGACATAAATCTATCACTCTTTACTTTACTGAATTCTTGCAACGTCTTTAAAAAATTAAAAATAAATTTATCATTGATAAAATATGAAAACTTGGTCCTTCTTATGGACTCTAAAAAGACTACAAAATCCTCAAATGCCTACAAACTGATCTCACAACAATGTAAAATACTACCACTTTAATGTGTAATCCCTTTGACTTCATATTTTCTTCCATGCATCTCAATCTGATGGTTGTCATAAAGAGGATGAAAATCTTCATATGACAATTGCAATGGAATATTTTTTGATAAATTAAATATCTATGGTTTCTTTTGAGAATTAGCATCCTTACAATCATGCTTTTCAAAATCCCTATAAGTTAATGGATGCGAATCTAAACTGACAAAACTTTCCATATACAAAACCACAAGATCATGAAAAACATGAAAATTTTATTATTGATCTATAATGTTTTCATTACGTTCCAGTAAACCTATGTGATTTTGCATTAGTTCAAGTTCCTCTTCTTCATTTATGATTTTAAATTTATCTTTTAGCAACTTAAATGAAGAAAAGCACAAAATCAAATAGTTACCCTTAGCGAATTGATCACTCTCTTTATGTCCAATGTTGTAACTATGATATATAGGTTGACTTCTTTCATTAGACTGATGAAAATGAACATATATTGATGAAGGAAATACAATTGGTTCTTCATTAAAGTTATCATCATATCCATCATATATAGGAAAATCAAAATTTGAGGGAAAAAATTGCTTTTCATCAAGCTGAACTTTACTCTTTTTAAAAACATTAACATTGAGACTTTCAATAAAATTTGTGATATTATCAATCCTCTGCTCATAATGAAATGGATCTGGATTAAGAACAAGTCTCTTCTGAAAATGCTCATTCTCTTTCCCATCTACATCTGTAACCTTATCCAGGTTCTATTTTGGTAGTTTCTCACATTCTTGAAGATTCTCATATATTTCATGAGCATCAATAAACATTTGTTCTAAGGTCAAAGTTCTCTTTTTCATGAGAAGGTAATAAAAATATAAATGAAAGGTTGTGGCATAAAGAAACATAACAATGGCTTTAGGAGGTTGAATGTATTTAGGCATCTTGTGATAAAGAATGAAAATTTTCCTATTGGACATAGAGACTATTGTCACCTTCTAAAAATAGAGTTCTAGTTGTACCAAGGGTACCAAAGAGCATAGAATTTTTCAGCCATCTTCCAAACCACAAAAGCTCTCAAATCTAAATTGAACTATCTCCACTAGATATTGTTCAGAATAAGCTTTCTAATTGTAGGTGGAAGTCCAAAAATAGACTCCTAGATCAAAAGTTAGAGCAGATTAAAGATACCCTTTCAAGGCCACTGAACAGAGGAAAAATGGCTAAGGGTTGGGCCCATCCCAAATCGCAGATCAGGGCTTACTGAAGCAAACTACAAAGAGGAATACATTGTAATTTGTGATTGGTCAATCGTCAATATCGTAAATCACATATTGGCTGGTCCAGTCTATCGGCTTATCAACGGCAGGATCCCGAGTACATTCTTGCGACTTCTCGGCGATCGGAGGTCCTGCGATATCGAAAATCGTCAATTCCCGATGGGACCGGGGTTAATCAATAATGTGAAGAAAAAAAGCCTTGATACAATGTAAACCATTGGGAGGGGATGAAAAACATTTTACAAAGGATTTCAGTGAAAAACCAAGGCCAAGCGGGCCCTTTTCTCTATCCTTCAAGGGGTCATGTGGCCAATATCATTGGTCCCACATATTGAACTTCCCGCATGATCAATGATCAACGATTTTAGACGTGGTTGGGATTAAAAAAGATTATGAAGTGGAAAAGCTCTGATATAGTGTTAAATCATAGGGGAAGGTTGAAAATATTTAACAAAGGAAATCAACACAAAAACAGGGACAGAAAAGCCTTTTTCTCTCTCCTCCAGGGGGCCATGTAGCAGAATACCATTGGTTCTTATGAATCCACATGGCAGCTGACATCATCATGATGTGGCAGTACATAGATGGGGGAATTTTAGGGTGACAAGTATCTCCACTCACAAGATGACACGTGGCATTGATGACATCACCTATCACAAATCAGTGATTGACGATTACACAAGTTAAGGCCCTCCTCTATCGAATTCCCTTTCGACTTGCGATTGTGATATGCAAAAGAACCTCCTAGATGCAATACTTTATGTAATGAGCTATATAGGCCATCGCATCCAAAAAATCTGCAATCTTTGTAAATATGGAAGGAAGGCCCTATCATATTCTTTGATTGTGAAATCCCAGGTGGGCCCAATACCATAGATCAGCGATTGCAAGCGTCAAAGGGAGTTATCAAAGTCGAAGCACTATAAATCATCGGTGCGTGGGATTCCACGTAACAAAGGGAAAATACCCCCAGAAGGAAGTCCAAAGACCCTAGCACCCTAGGACTAAGCATTTAATCACGGCCCAGGTCACATGAAGAAAAAGGAGCTACGGTGGATCGAAAGGCCCCAACCTGTAAAGACCTTTCTGTTAGTGTCAGCCTTTGAAATCCTTCCATCAGTGATCAAATATGCTCTTACAAACTGGTCTTAGGGTGTCAAAGTTAAATTTTGTCATTTCAGTGAGTCTTCAAGTAAAATTTGGTCACTAGGTATTAGGTCTAGGATTTGTTTTCACTCCTTTAAAAGTTTTCCAAATGTTGGTCTATGTCACCATTCAACTAACTGTACCATCATTCAGAGAGTTTTCATCATCATTTCAGGTTCCAATGGGTCATTTCACACCTTGTTCGCGCTTCAGTTGTACTTGGGTAAGCCTCATTTCCCTCTCCTAGGGGTTTGAAGGTAATTTTTCTTGGAAGGCCAAATGATCAACAAAACTTGTGTTCTGATGCTCATATACCTTCCCCTATCCTTAATATACCTTCTTAAACACTTCCCATAACTCATATCCCTCAAATTCATCATTTTCCCACAAACCCTAGTTTATTGCTACAATTTAACAATTTTTTACGCTAGGCCTGTGTTTTGACCTTTTGGACCCCTTCCCCTCACTCAATATTTGCAATTCCACTTTATCTTGATTCCTAACATCCCTCTCTACTTCCTAAAATTTTCTCAAGAATTTATCAGCCCCTTATCTCCTTCGTTTCCCTTCATTTCCACAAATCCCTTGTTCCACACACCAGGGATAGGTTTTATTCAAGCTATGTTTCTGAGCAAGAAAAGATGAATTTGACAAAAGTGAGAGATGTTTTTTTTTCCATCATTGACCCAAGAAGAAAAAAATCTTTCGGTTTTTACACAAGTTTCCGTAGGTTTTAACCCCGTACAGAAATTACCTGCATATGAATTCTAAATCAAATGAAAAATAAAAATGCGAGAGCATAACACATAAAACACATAGACACAGAGATTTCCCACTAGATCCTAAAACCGGGACTACCAGCTTGATTTTTCATTATGTTCCTTTCAATGTTACAATACATATACATGCCAAAGCATCCAATACCATGGACCGAAAAACCATCGCGTCCAAAACCATGGACCGAAAACCATCGCGTCCAAAAAACGTGCGAAAATCATGCACAAAACCATAGGTGGGTCCGCCC
>APFE031227825.1:38899-62315 GCA_000404065.3 Pinus taeda
AGTTTCCAGGTAAAGCTAACTTTAAGCCGTAAGGCTTGTTTTTTTTGCATGTCCGTGTTGGGTTTTGTGTTTTTGTTTTGTAGGGAGAAAAAGGGCTTTCTCAAGCAAGCACGCACTCCAAAGCATCCGTGACTAAAAGAAAACAAAGCCCTCCTTCCCCCCCCCTCTCTCTCTCTCTTTCTATCTTTTTGTATAGCTCACTTGGTTCAAAGCTAATTTAAGAGAGTAGAGGTCTTAGGTTCAAATCTCCTTTTTGTTGAAAAAGGAGCGTTTTTTTTTCGTTTCCACACATTCCCGCACTTTGTCGGCGCCTTCATCAACTTTTTTTAAAAAGGTCATAACTTCTTTATCCGGAAGTCGTTTTCAGAACCGTTTTTTTTGAACCAGCCTAATTTTTCGAGCTCTATCCATTGGAACACTTTGTTTCAACATATATAGCTTCATTTTCTTTCAAAATGGAAATTTCATGCCAAGTTATCCTTGAGAGCACCAACTACTTCCAATGGTGGTCCTACATTGTGGACTTACTTAGAAGTAAAGGTCTTTACCGAATACCCACAGGCCAAGAAACCAAGCCAAAAGATGAAGAGAAAGCAGCCAAATGGGAAAATAGGCAAGATCAAGCACGTCGGTTGATAGGGATGTCTATCTCTCCCGATCTTAGATTCCATATTGTTGAACTTGATACTCCTGATAAAGCAATGGAGCAATTTACTAAAGTTTTTGGAATAAAAAATGAACTTAGAGCCCATCAGCTTGAAAATTAATTGCTTACATTAAACCCCAATGATTTTTTTTGCATTGAATATTTCTTGTCCAAGTTCAAGACCATTAGACTTCTCTTGGAAGGTGTTAAAGTTAAGAAAGAAGATAGTGCCCTTATCTATTGCATTCTTACTAAGTTGGGACCAGCCTACTCTGTGTTTGTTTCCACCTTCCATTCTACAAGATAAGCCTTCATTTCTCAAGGACATGATTACAGGCCCCCTTCCTTTGATGCTTTTTGTGATTCTTTAATAAGAGAACAAGAGAAACTCTTACACCTTGGTCTTCTTAATCTTGGAAACTCTTCTAAGAAAGCGTTAATCGCCCAGCAGCAACCAAACTCAAAGAATCTTAAGAAGTCATATCCTAAAAAGAATGGTCCTAAACCAAACAAGGGTCCTAAGCAATTTCAGCCTCAAAATGAAAAATCATTTCACTAGAATGATAAGGCAAATAAAAACAAAGGGAAGAACACTGATAGACATGCAACTTTTGTAATCGAGATGGCCACTTATAATCTAAATGCTTTAAGAAGATGGAAGCCTTGGAAGCAGCAATGAAGAAGCATAACATCCATTTGGAGCACTCTTCAAATTCATCTTCAGGAATGGCACTTCCTGCATGTGGTTGTCAAGCATCTCGGTCTGGCTATGCACTAAATATATCTTCTTCCTCTCATTCTCATGAGTGGCTCATTGATTCTGGAGCTTCTTATCACATGGCCAAAAATAAAGCCATGTTTTCTTCTTTAAATGATTGTAACACCAAAAATATATATGTTGGTGATAATATATCTCTTAGTGTTGTAGGGACTGGAACTGTTCATATAGACAATGGTCAATTTAATGATGTATTATGTGTTCCAACCTTATCCTGCAACCTTCTATCTGTATATCAGATGACTCATTCAGGTGAAGGTAAAATCGTTGAATTTTCACCTCATGATGTTGTAATCAAGGATCTAAGAGATCCTAAATAGATTCTAGCTACTGGTATTGCTGATGATTCCACAAGGTTGTATAAGTTTCACAACTTTGGGTCATCCAATCTTCCCTCAGTATTTGTTGCTCATAATGATGAAGTGAGCAAACTTTGGCATGAGCGATTTGGTCACTTAAACTATCGCTCTCTTCTGAACCTATGTAAAGAAAATATGGTGACAGGTCTTCCCATGGTATCTTGCAGAGATCGTGTTTGTTCCAGCTGTGTACTCGGAAAACATCATCGGGACAGTTTTGAAAAACGTGCCTCTTTTCCCAAACTTCATTGCCCTAAAACTACCCATTGATTCCATATTCTCTTTCCTTTTTCCCCTAAGAAACTAATCCCCTTTATTAAACCCTAATTCCCTTATAAGCCAAAACCCTAATTTCCTAAATATTTCCCTTCATTCCCCTACTCCACTTCATTATTATTGTTCCATTTGCAAAATATCTTCATACTCATCTTCTTTGTCCTCACCCATTGTCATTGTTCACTCTACCATCATCACATTACATCATTAAGACAAGCATCATGGAAAGAAGCAGTGAGTATGATTTTGAAAAAGACACTCCTAGTGATAGCTCAAGGGAAAGAAATGTGCAGTCCAGGAAGCCTCACAAAGGTGGAAAAATCATTAGGGAGGAACCTATTAGCATGAGTGAACTCCTTGCTTTCCCTTTAGCTACCACATGTTTTAGATATTAGTCATGTTTAGAGTTTTGTGAAATCGTTGAGAGGGTCAAATTTCACCATGAGTTAGCAAGGCAGTTTGTGGTAAACATGGATAACAATATGGTACATCTTGCTAGGATAAACTTCACTCTTTCACCCACAATCATTGTAGAGGCCACGAGAATTCCGGATGTAGGGGAAAAATGGAACAAAAGGAAAAAAGAAGGATGAAAAGCTCAACATTTTGGCTGATGTCACTTTAGCCCAACAAAGTAACCCATGATGTAGCTTTGAGCCAAAATTGGGCAAATTTTGAGGCAATTTTATTATTTTCCAAATTTTAAAAATAGAAACACAGGAAATTCTAGCTGATGCACAGCACCACCAGCTCTGCGCATTGAATTGGTGCATCCTCTTGACAAATGGTTTGTAGATTTGGGTTCAACATAAAAAAATAAGAAAACCCAGAAAGTTTCATAAATTTTGGAGGAGATCTTGGTCACTTAAAGGGGAAAAAACACTCAAAAAGTGCCCTCTCTGGGCCTGATTTGGTGAAGTGGAAGGCCTCCAAAAGCAGCCTTGAAGTGGCACTCCACATCAGTGAAATTTTTGCCAATTTTTCCTAAGAACTCAGAATTTCGCCTAGTTTGACTATCAGTTGACTTTTTTATATTCTCCTTGGTAAATTTATGATGGTAAATGATGTAATATGATGTAAATTTGACGAAAAATGACTTGAGGGGGTAGATACATCAGTTAGAGGTGGTTTGAGGTTGAATGAATATGTTTCCATAGTTTTAGAGGCAAGTTGTTCCACTGCCTATTTTCTAGTTCCTAGTTTAGATGTTGTTGAAACAGCTCCTTGACTCATGGATTCGACCCCTGATGGATAGCACAGGTGGTTTAGATGTCTATATCATGTGCTTTCTTAGTCATTTGTAAAGGTTGGACTCTTGTGGATGCTTTGAGCTTTATTGTAAATCACTTCTATAGTTTAGCAAGGAAATGAACCAGGGTTTTGCAGCATTTTGTGGGATTCTTGTGGTAATGTGTCTTGGCATTGTTTCTTCCTTTGTTATTTAGTTTCTCATATGTGTATATGTGCCAACATCTATTTCTTTCTTCATAACTAAATGAATCAAGAGAATTAGGTGGAATCGATTGATGTTCAGTGCTCTACCTTAGGGCTACATTTAGTTTTAAATGTTTTCTGTTGTTTGAAGAGGACTCATGAAACTTGCATGCCCTCTCCAACTCCTCACCAGTCTTTAGACTCACCATAACATCAATTTCAAAGTGCCAACACACTTGCCTACCTCGCCCCACAGAAA
Organism: Pinus taeda; assembly: GCA_000404065.3. NCBI lineage: Eukaryota > Viridiplantae > Streptophyta > Pinopsida > Pinales > Pinaceae > Pinus > Pinus taeda. Next base: position 42,652 of record APFE031227825.1, read on the forward strand.
CCTTTGCAAATTTGAGTTGATTTCCTGGAGCCAAAGCTGCCTTCCTCATTTGATTCAGCAACCAACCATTAAAATCAATCAAATCCTCTGACCTAATATACCTAGCCTAAAATCAGTATTTATTTTCAGTCATCTCAAGCCTTATTTGTCATATTTTCTTTGAGATTGACAAGGAGAGAGCCCTCTCCTGACCTGGTAGGGCTAGCTACCAGGTTAAGTGTGGTTTGATGTTACCCTAGACCTGCCTTTCTTCAGCCTGAGGTAGATTTAGGCACTAACACTTTCAATGGAAAGCCCCACTATGATAGCCTCGCTACCAGACAGTGCAGAACCTTAAAGGCGAGGTGGGTCGGCAACTATGAAATTTAATAGAAGAGATGGAGCATTCAAACTCGACATGGGCAGACCCAAACAGGCCCTTTTTGACATGATATCAGGTTCGACGTTCTTGGTAGGCTAAATTGCTTCATTTTTTAACCCTTTTTCCCTTCAAAACCATAACCTTATACCTCTGTTTTAACCTTGCAAACCCCCTTATTCCTCAACTAGTCCAAGAATCGTATCCCTTCCTGCACTAGCTTTATTTTCATGTTTAAGGGTTACAAATGTTCTTAATTAATCATTTTCATATATTTTATGCCTTTAAATATTTGCAGCTAATAATTCTATTCCTAGAAGTATTTAATGGACAATGAATTAATTAGCTTGTTATCATGGTCGATTGCAAGTAGAATTCTTGCACCGCTGGCGAATCTTCAACTACTGTGACATCTCACCACTCCATGTGGACACCATGTTCTGGAACGATTAACTCTTGTTGGGCTCGGAGAATAGAGGAAAAGAAGGGATATGGTGGAGATTAGGTCGTCGGCTGAATACCTAGAATAGTGTTTTGTTATAGCCGAAAGGCTTAGCACGAGCTGCTGTTGTTATTTTGTTATAGCTGAAAGGCTAAGATTGGAACGCTTGTTGTAATTTGGTTATGGCCTACAAAGCGTAGGACTCAGATAGAAAATGGTAGCAAGCGATAGATATAGCAAGGATACTGTGATTCTTTCCTTTTGTAATTTTTCTTATATCTCCCTCGGTGTGGGTTGGATTCAAATTCATGATGTATATTTGTTGATCATTAATAGAAAGGAACTATGCCATGATTCCTCAATCTTGGACTCTAATTCTATGTTGATGCATTGATTAAAGAGCTGGGCCTTTACATTTCATAAACAAGGAAATGAGCTGGTTGGCTAGGGCCCAACCAACCCAGCTCGTTCTTCCTCATGTTCTTCTCTTTTTCGATCAAGGTGTTTTAATTATTTTTATTGCAAAGTGTGAAGTAAATAGATGTTTCTTTTATCTTTCTACAAGGTTTAAATTTTATTTCATTACAGTGTGACGGATCCATGGTGTGCGAGTTAAATTGAAGCTTAATCTTATGATTTTCTTCTTTGAATTTTAATCTCATTTTCTACCTGGATCGTGCAAACACGCATTCCTGCACTAGTGCATTTGAAGTTTCGCATATTTATTCTTCTGATTCATCATAGTAATGGTCTTTTGTTTTTTTTATTTGATAAGTTTTAATGTGATCCTGAAGAGTGTGATTTTTAATAAGTCTTAATACGATTTTGAAAAGCGTGATTTCCATTCTGAAGTTCTTTTGATATTTTGAATTAAACACACTTCTGAAACAGAATGCTATTGCAACACACACTAGTTTGTGCATGCACTTTACGATATTTGGGAAAGATTTGATTCATGCGTAGTAATTCTTAAAGGAAATATTTTTGAGTTCAAAAGGTTATGCATGAAGATCAGTTCATGTGGATAGTTATTAGATGATTGAAGCATGTTGTCACATTTAAATGATCTCTTAGATTACATGCAGAAGCTCCTTAATTAAAGAAGAAGTTTTCTTTGACTTTGAGAATTAATTCTTGTTTTATACATTAAGATTATTTGAAGCATATTTCGGTTTGAGGAACTTATTTTGAAGTTTTGTTCACCTTTGCAAGCTATTTTTTTTAGTTAAGACATTCTTTATTTTCTCGAAAGAAGGATTGGAAAACTTGGTGCAGGAACCTCTATCCCGATACAAGAATCGATCTCCTGATACAAGAATAGAGTTCTCTAGCCTTGAGGCTTAGAGTTCCTACATAAAGACATAAATCTTCAGTACAGGCATAAAATATACTCCCATCACTTAAGGTTTGTTCTAGTACTAGTGCAATCACATTGCAGAAGTACAGGAATAATAACTTAGTACAGGGAGGAAGATCTAAAAGAGTCAGATATCTTCAAGGGTCCAATTATTAATCTGGAACACGACTATATTGAAGATAAACATAGATTTACATTTTCAAAGATTTTTAGAAGAGGTTTTGCATATTCCTTTCATTTTTTTCCTGCAAAGGTACTTTCTTTCATATTCTAGCACTAGAATATCTTTGGTGTAAATTTCCGAGTGATATTTTCTTTTTTATTCTGCAAGAATGAAACTAAGAAAGTAGGAATACAATTTGGAAAAGTTAGTATCATTTCTGGCATTTCCTGTGCTTCATCTCTAAGTTTACAAAACCCCCGGGCTAAGAATTAAGTGTTGAAGGAATCTACTTGACAGTAACAACTGCACCCAACATTTTGGCACCGTTGCTAGGGAGGCAACTTGAAATTGGTAAGAACTTTCCATTTTTCTGCAATAGGGGTAAGTCTGCTGTTATTTTTTTATACAGTATGCTTCGATTGTTTTGATTTTATGAGTGCTTCTTTTCTTTTCCATTGTAGCAATTAACATATTCTTTTTCTTTTATAAGAATTTGAATTTTGTTTTTGGATTTGATTTTTTAAAATGAATGCCTAAGAAAGATAGGGGTCTGAAGCCCAATAAGGCCAACAAAATACTGAAAGATATGGAAACTCTTCTCATATTGGACCTTCTTTTGTAGGTAGGAAGTCCAAGTTAACACAAACTCATCACGCTGGAACAATCGACTTGGATTCTAGACACAGTGATTTAAGTGTGACACAACTTGAAAAGGGGAAGAAGGAGGCTAAAGGAGATTGAAAAATTCAATTCAACATTAGTCAACCTTCGCCTTCTAGAATTAGTCCAATTGGAGGCACAACAATGGTTGATCATGAAGACCATGCAGAGAGGTCTGGTGAGAACTAGGTAAATGACGAGCAGTCCAATTTTGGATTTCCAATAGTGAACTCGGAAGAGAATGTACAAATGAATAATATTTCACCTTCAACTCTTCCACACTTTCATGGTAAGGTGCACGAAGACCCATATTTATTTCTTTTCAAATTTCATATATTATGTCAGAGTTATAATTATTCTTATGATGCCCAGAAATTAAAGGTCTTTCCTGCAAATCTCAAGGATTCAGCCTTGCGTTGGTTCATGGGACTAGGAGGAAACATTGTAAGTTCTTGGGACCAAATGAAGAGAGTATTTTTGAACAAATATCAGGAATATTGTAAAACTAGATAAATGCAAGATGAGATCTTCACTATTGTACAAGGTGATGAGACTTTGGAGGATTACCTAGAGAGATTTTTGTATATACTCCAAAGGTCCAAACACAAATTTGATTTAAGTACTATTAAAACCTTGTTCCTATGAGGACTTACTAAGGATTCTAGACATAATCTAAATTTGTTAGTACAAGGAGACATTGCTCAAAAAACGTTTGAACAAATTTGTGACTTGTGCAAGAATTTCTCCAGGAACCAATCTAGATCCACTAGAGGAGGTCGAAGCAAAACTACCAAATTGGGATCTACAGATGTTATGATCATTGGCTTGGAGAATAAGATGGACAATATCAAAATTGAAATAATGAATATTGTTAGCAAACAAATAGAGTCTTTGAAATTTCAACAAAAACTAGAAAAAGAACAAGAGTCATTGTCTATTTTTTGTCCAAAGTATAGAAAGAAGCATCCTTTAAGAGAATGCCCTGCTGATATGAAAAGTGCTAATAAATGTGTGATTTGTGTACACAACCATGCCGCCGAGGATTGCCCCTCCATACTAAGATTAAAATTTGAAGGAAAGCATTCTGAACTTGAGTCCTTACATGCCATGGGAACATGAAACAACTGGCCTCATGTAAGTGCAGGTATGGCTCCTACACCACATTTTTATGGCTATAATGCATCTCCATATTCCTATTATAATAATAATAATCACTGTCAACATTGGCAACATGGGAACCATTTCCATCATGGGGAGTCCTCTAGACCTTGGCAACAAGGATGGAGAGGGCCAAACCATTCATATCATTCCTATCCTGGTCAGATGCCATCATATCCTCGTTATTATGCACCACACCATATGTCACAACCATATTTTTCCTCTCTACCTCAACTGAGTCAAACGTTGCCACCATTTCCTTTTCCACCACCATTCAAACCATCTCAACTGGTACTGAATCCTAATAATAAGGTGGTACAGCTTATTCATTCAGTTGGACCATCCCCTCTCCCTAACTATCAAACCTTTCCACTTGGGATAAATGAGCTTCAATTGAGATTGGGAAGGGTGATTAAACTAGAAAAACAAAAACAATCCACGGTGATTATTAAGGAGAAAAATGAGGAGATAAATCTTGATCATTCGAAAAATAATATCACTCTTTAGCCCATTCTCGTACCTTTATATTCACCATCTTCTTCAAACCATCCCCCCTATCCAGAGTAATTGGCCATGGAGAGGAGTGACCACGAGTCCACCTTGGCTTCTGAATTAAGGAATCCTTGTATAAAGGTTCCTTTACTTCAGGCTATCCGAGAAATTCCCATCTACAAGAATCATTCGGGAATTATGTCTTAAAAATCTAGGGAGGAAGAGAGTAGAACCTCAGACCATTCAATTTTTTGGTAGAGCAAGAGTTGATGATAGGATGCATATCAATGGAGAAATATACAGATCCTGGAAACTCACTTGCTTCTGTCTAGATAGGTTATATCCTTGTATCTAATGTATTAATAGACCTGAGGGTGCCCATCAATGTGATGACCAGGCAAATAAGGAACAACTTGGGTTGAGCCATATTCATCCCACACCCACCATGCTTGAACTTGCAGACATATCTAAAATCAAGCCGGTGCAGTATTGGATGACATGGTTGTCTCTATTGATTCATGGGAATACCCCTCATATTCCATTGTGCTTCAGCCAAAGAATCCCATGGGAGGACATCCTTTGATTCTGGGACAAACATGGCTTGCCACGACTGATGCTTATATTGGATGTCGCTCTGGTGACATGTATATTTCACATGGAACTCTAAGAAAAAGGTCATCTTCTACCCACCTGCTAGATCTATTCGGGAACTCAAGGATAACTTATGGTTAGATTATGACATTAGTGATGAGAAGACCCGGCTTATTTCCACGATTCAACATCATACCAAGTCTACTAAAGATGGTGAATTGCGAGATTTCTTGAACAATCTAGACACTATTTCTAATTTTTATACAATTCATTAGATATTTAGTCTATGTTTCCAAGAAAACTTTGATTCCCAACCTTCCTTATCCCATACTATGGCATCATCTTCTTGTACTCTTGAGCTTGAGGCCACTCTTGTTGAAATTATTCTAGGTAATTCCTTACACATTAGTTGAGACCTAGATTCATCTCAGAAGGAGGATCTTGTTACCTTGTTGCGAGATCATTTGGATGCATTCACTTGGAGTTATGAAGAAATTCCTCCTGAGACTTGTACTCATCATATCTATATCCAGGAGGGATCCCGACCTGTTCGACAACCCCAGAGACGAATGAATCTTGCACTAAGAGATATTGTTAAGGAACAATTACAAAAACTCTTAGATGCTAATTTCATCTACCCCATTTTTGATAGCCAGTGGGTCTCTCCATTAGTGATAGTCCATATTTTCATTGACTATTGAGAATTAAACAAATCCACTCTCAGGGATTACTTTCCCCTTCCTTTCATCGATCAGATGCTAGATACCCTTGCCAGTAAAAGGTACTTTTGATTTTTAGATGGCTTCAGTGGGTATAACCAAATCTAGATCACAACTTCAAATCAAGACAAAACCACTTTTACATGCACCTAGGGTATATTTTCCTACCGAGTGCTTCCTTTCAGTTTGTGTAATGCACCCACTACCTTTCAAAGGGCTGTGCTGGCTATTTTTTCTGATCTTGAATGTGTTGAGATTTATATGGATGACTTTTCTATGTTTGGTAACTCATTTTATGAAGATCTTAAAAATTTAGAAAAAGTTTTTTTACATTACCAAGAGGCCCACCTTGCTTTGAGTGATAAAAATTGTAGATTAATGTGCAAGGTAGGAGTGGTTCTTGGTCATTTTATTTTCACAAAGGTATTCAGGTAGACCCCGCTAAAATTGAAGTTATTATTTGTTAGGTAAACTTGACTCAGGATAGCGTTAAAGTTGCCCAGGTTAAACAGTGAGGTTTTGGGGTACATGGTATTGTGCACCCATAATATTCTTCCCATGGTATTATATGTAATGGAGCTTATAAAAGGCTGGAAGGACTTCATTGTAATGCAAGACCTGGAGGTAAGCGGTGAACGCTCACTTGGTCGGATTGGCCAGGGTTTTGGCCAATGCTAATGAGATCTTATTAGGATGGGGTTTTCCCCAGATTTGGGGTTTTCTCGGATAAACATTTGCGTTTATGTGTTTATGGTTGTTGCTGGTTATTTTTATATTTATTCCTCTCAGTAATTATTTATGTTATGCAGTGAATTTCTTAACAATTGGTATCAGAGCTAGATATTGGCTTCAAAGGGATTCTTTGATGCCAGGGGTTTATAGTGCCTGATGAGATCAATGCAGCCTTTTTGTCGATCTGGGTCTGGAAAATAATGGTGGAACAATCCTATGCGGAAGAACCTTGAGGAGAATGTGTAGAAGATAGTGCCAGGGATCACAGTGCATTTACGATATTTACCGGTTTGGAACACGCTGACGAATTATTTAGGATTCATAAGGCTATTTAAAGAAGGTCAGCAGAAGAAAATTGTTCATGCAGCTTCAAAAATTGTTCGTTTTCTGCTACGTGAGGCCACTGGTGCTGGAATCTACGAGGTTCTCATTGGCCTTGCAGTTGGAGTGGTTTGATAAAAAATTTTGAGCAAATCAAATTGAGAGAGGATGGATCAGAATCGCAGCAGCAATAAAAAAATAAAAATAAAAATAAAAATTAATGAAGTCAAAATTATTGCATGTAAATGGGCATACTATTGTAAGACCTGGTAAGGCATGTGTATCCCTCGGTGATCACCGGTAAAGTCCGGGTTAGACCTAGGTGATAGGGGGTATGTCGGGTTATCAATACCCCAGGTAAAAACACTGAGGGGGGTAAGAGCTAGAGTGAGCTGGATTGTCTCACTTAGCAAGTTTGGCTGGAGTTAGTCAAGGAAACCCAAGTCAAGTTTAAGCGGGGAATTGTTAGGTAAACTTGACTCAAGATAGAGTTAAAGTTGCCCAGGTTAAACAGTGATGGTTTTGGGGTACATGGTATTGTGCACCCATAATCTACCCGTGGTATTATATGTAATGGAGCTTATAAAATGCTGGAAGGACTTCATTGTAATGCAAGACCTGGAGGTAAGCGGTGAATGCTCACTTGGTCAGATTGGCCAGGGTTTTGGCCAATGCTAATGAGATCTTATTAGGATGGGTTTTTCCCTGGATTTGGGGTTTTCTCGAATAAACATTTGTGTTTATGTGTTTATGGTTGTTGCTGGTTATTTTTATATTTATTCCTCTCAGTAATTATTTATGTTATGTAGTAAATTTCTTAACAATTGGTATCAGAGCCAGATATTGGCTTCAAAGGGATTCTTTGATGCCAAGGGTTTATAGTGCGTAATGAGATCAATGCAGCCTTTTTATAGATCTGGGTCTGGAAAATAATGGTGGAACAATCCTATGCAGAAGAACCTTGAGGAGAATGTGTGGAAGATAGTGCCAGGGATCGCAGTGCATTTGCGATATTTACCGATTTGGAACATGCTGACGAATTTTTCGGGATTCATGCGGCTATTTAAAGGTCACAAGAAGAAAATTATTCATGCGGCTTCAAAAGTTGTTTGTTTTCTGCTACGTGAGGCCACTGGTGCTGGAATCTACAAGGTTCTTGTCGGGCTTGCAATTGGAGCGGTTTGATAAAAGTTTTTGAGCAAATAAAATTGAGAGAGGATGGATCAAAATCACAACAGCAATAAAATTAAAAAATAATAATAATAATTTAATGAAGTCAAAATTATTGCATGTAAATGGGCATACTACTGTAAGACCTGGTAAGGCATGTGTACCCCTCAGTGATCACCGGTAAAGTCCGGGTTAGACCTAGGTGATAGGGGGGATGTTGGGTTAACAATACCCCGGGTAAAAACTCTGAGGGGGGTAAGAGCTAGAGTGAGCTAGATTGTCTCACTTAGCAGGTTTGGCTGGAGTTAGTCAAGGAACCCCAAGTCAAGTTTAAGGGAGGAATTGTTAGGTAAACTTGACTCAGGATAGAGTTAAAGTTTCCCAGGTTAAACAATGATGGTTTTGGGGTACATGGTATTGTGCACCCATAATATTCTACCCATGGTATTATATGTAATGGAGCTTATAAAAGGCTGGAAGGACTTCATTGTAATGCAAGACGTGGAGGTGAGCGGTGAAGGCTCACTTGGTCAGATTAGCCAAGGTTTTGGCCAATGCTAATGAGATCTTATTAGGATGGGTTTTTCCTCGGATTTGGGGTTTTCTCGGATAAACATTTGCATTTATGTGTTTATGGTTGTTGCTGGTTATTTTTATATTTATTCCTCTTAGTAATTATTTATGTTATGCAGTAAATTTCTTAACATTATTCATCTGCCTACACCCAAAACTCAAAGGGAAGTGAGAGGTTTCCTGGGACATGCTGGTTACTACCAGAGATTCATTAAAAACTTTCCAAGAGTGCTACCCCCCTTTTTCGATTACTAGCTAAGGATAGTGAATTCACTTGGTCCACGGCTTGCCAACAATCATTTGAAACATTGAAGGGAAAATTAGTATAGGCACCAGTTTTGAGAGGACCAAATTGGTCCCTACCGTTTCATATTTCCTTCGATGCTTCAGACACTCCTATTGGTGCAACCTTAGTACAAGAAAAGAATAAACAATCATATGCTATTTATTACATCAGTAAAAAATTTGTCACCTTTTGAATTTAAATATACAGTGACTGAGAAATAATTTTTAGCTATTATTTTTTCTATTAATAAATTCAGACATTATATTACAAGATATGAAGTTTATGTGCATACTGATCATTCCATTATAAGATATTTAATGAATAAACCTTTAACTAGTGATAGAGTGAATAGGTGCTTACTTTTATTACAGGAATTCAATGTTACAATTGTTGATAGGCTAGGAAAGTCTAATGTTGTAGTTGATTACCTTTCTAGAATAAACAATCCTGGCAAAGCAATTCTTGATGACAATGATTTCCATAACGAACATATTTTCTCTATGTTAACAAAATCTCCATGGTTTTCTGACATAGCCAACTATTTAGTCATTGGAAAGACACCACCTCACTTATCTGCTCATGAAAAGCGGAATATTATTCAGAAAAGTGCTTCATATTCTTAGATACAGGGAGACCTCTTTTACACTAGACTGGATTTTCTTATTTGTAGATGTGTAAGAGAGGAAGAAATGTTTGATATTTTAAAATTTTCCCATGATGAACCTTGTGGTGGCCACTTTGTTGACAAACGAACTGCATATAAAATTTTACGCACTAGCTATTTTTGGCTTATTTGTTTAAGGATGCCAAACAATATGTTAGGCATTGTGATACTTGTCAACGAATGGGTCAACCTGTTCAAGTTAATGAGATGCCTTTATGTCCTCAAGTCATGATTGAGCCCTTTAAAAAATGGGCTATTGATTTTATAGGACCCATAAATCCCACATCTTTAAATAAAAAACATATCTTGGTTTCTACATCTTTTGTTACTAAATGGGTACAGGCTAAAGCTATTTGTTTTGCCACTGAAAAATTTGTGTTGATTTTTTGTTTAATGAAATTTTTACTAGATTTGGTGTTCCTAGAGAAATTGCTTTTGACAATGGACTGCAGTTTGTTTCTAAATTTGTACAGAAAGTCATGAATCAATATAAGGTTCGTCACAGGAAATATACACCATACCACTCGCAAGCAAATGGCCAGGTGGAATCCACCAATAAGGTGATCGAATCCATCCTCACCAAAATAGTAAACATGAAGAGGAAGGATTGGGCTAGTTGGTTTCCTAAAGCCTTATGGGCTTATCGAACCACTTGGAGGAACAACACAGGGTATACACCATATGAGCTGGTGTACGGAAAACAAGTCCTTTTGCTGATTGAATTTTAGATAAATACTTTCAGGACTGCAGCTTAGTTGGGTCTAGATCTCTTGGAAGCACAACAGCAGCATCTATTGTAGCTAAACAAATTGGATGAATTTCAAAGGGATGTTGTTCAACACAATATTTTGGTGTAGCAACAACACAAGAAGGGGCATAAAAATTTTATCAGGAAAAAGAAGTTCCAACTAGGTGACTGGGTATTTCTCTATGATTTTAGATTTAAACATTTTAAAGGGATGGGACCATATGAGGTGATTCAAGGCTTAAACAATGGGGCTATAGAAATAAAAACCATCGATGAGCGAGATTCAGTTTTCCTTGTGAATGGGCATAGGCTTAAGGTATATTTTCAGCCCATCACAAAGGAAGACTTCATGTAGAAAGTGCAGCATCTATCTGAAATTTAGTTGGCAGGTGGCTATGATAGCCTATTGTGATCTAATTTCTTCTCTCTTGAAATGAAATTTAAGGAAAATCCAAAAAAATTATATAAATAATTAAAAAGGAAAAGAAAAAGAATCTTTCATGTGATTGTGAAAATCAGTTCTACTGACATTATTGCAGAAGGATCAACTTGAAAACCAGCTTGCTGGCAGGAAGACCAGTTCTAATAAAATGGGAATGTTGCTTGATCTTTAGATGTGTTAACTGTCAGCAAGAAGAAGCAAGTTCGAGTACAGGAACCAATCCCTTATCCAAGTTTGGGATAGCTAACACAAAAAATTTTATTTCAGGAAACACTCAATTCCCGCTGCTTTTATTTTATGGGTCAACACTATGCAGGAAGATATAAGGTGAAATTCTGCCTTTCTTCTCTTCCCATTTAAAAAAAAAATACCCTTATTTTCTTCTTTTTATCCCAAAAAGTTTACCATCCCTTTCTTCAAAGAAATTTCCCTATCTGATTTTGTATTTCCCTCTTTGCCCTTGATTTTTTCCCCCAAAATCCCTTTTCGATTTATCCCTCTTGGTGGCTCACCCTTGAATTCCCTGTCATAATTTCCTTCCCATTATAAAAATTTACCCTTTTCCCACTTCCTTTTTCTCTCATGGATTGATTGCAGGATCTGATGTGAACCTACAAATCAGATCGAGAGGCATATGTTAACACCAAGGAATGGTGAATAAAATCTCCTTTGTATATTCAACAAATATTTTTTTAATCCAGTCTACGAATTGTATTCTATCATAAATCTCTTTTGGCTCCTACTATGCTACAAATATCATTCGTGCAGGAATGTGTGTTCAAAGTGCAAGCAGATTCGGTGCAGGAATGGGTAGTGCAAGAACGTCTAAAGTGAAAGCACACTCGGTGCAGGCACGGTTGGTGCAGGCACATTCAAGTACATGCATGATTCAGTGCAGGAATCCTCACTACTGAGTGTGCCCAATTCAAAAACACATGTTCTGGTGCAGGAACACTTGGTGCAAAAAAATGTGTATTGAAGATTATCTTTTGTTTCATGAACCTTTGTACAGGCAGAATGATCCAAAATGGATCTTGGATAGACTTCTAAGTCTAAAGTGTTCCTCATAGAATAAAATGAAAGTCAAGGGCTGCTCTCAGAAATAGACCCAATGCATAGATATTTTCATTCTAAATCTGATGCAATTTGAATGGACTAAAATGGAATTTAGATGATGAAGTTATCGCAAAAGGAATGTTTCCTTTGTCCTTTGAAAAAGGAGGCATTTCTTTTAAAAATGCCCTAAAAGGCTCCTTAAGGAAATCACATTGCAAATGTGCAAAGGGGTGGACTTAAGGCAAAGGTGGAAGGACTCCCTTGACTATGACCACTGACTTATCACATCGGAGATAGGCCCACATGTGATATCAGGACCCCAGGCACTGCAATATGCCAATTACAATTTGAAATTGGAGTCGATTGCGATGATCAGAGATATCGATGATCGGCGGATCGACGGATCGGTGTCGGTGTGGTCCATGGCATATGGAAAGACCCCCGGGGCCGTTGCAATAGCGACATGCAATGTGCGATGTCGACCATCACATCGAGGAGTGGAATCAACAGTGTATATTTAATCAGCAATCGGGAGATCAATGATCCCCGATACCAAAGAGCCAATGCACTGCGATATGCCAATATGTAACTTGCGATAAATAACGGACCTGACGGAGTTTATAAGCATGATTTCATAATATTTGAAATCCGGAAATTCAGATTTTCAATGTATTTCCTATGTAAATGGGTTTTTGGCCATTTGGCCATGCGATGATGCGATTATGATATTGCGATGGATGGCGGACCCGATAGGGTTTATGAGTGCGATTTCATAGATTTTGAAGTCTATATTTTGTGAGTGATAGTTTATTTCTGTGTATTGGAAATATGGTTATTTTGCGGATTTTGTCCTGGGAAGAGGCCACCTGTGTATTTCCTTTGTCACTATCCCATTCTCCTTTCCACGTTGTAAGCGAGCATTTGTAACAATGATGCATTACACGCATAGAGCCACAGATTCATAGAGCCATATGGCTAGATGTAGAGCCACAGGGCTAGAGTGCTAGAGGGCTAGACACAGAGCCACAGAGCCGGTGAGCTAGAGTGTCAGTCGAAGAGCTGAAGAGATACAAGGGAATGATTCCTCATGATGAGAGATAGAGGAAAGGATGGGGGATCCATAGAGTCAGAAGATTTCACAAAAATAAAGAGAGCACGACTGACAAACAACACACAGATGCTGAGAGAGAGCATAGAGTTTTGGGAGTCAGTTGGAGGTTGAGTGAACTAGAGAGCTCAATTGACAACAATAGAGATTGCTGAATGCCGCTAGAAGGTTGCTAAGGGGCGTTTGGAGGTCGAGTGATTCATTGATGCACGCAGAGGCCGAGAGAAGCTCAAAGAGCCAAAGAGCCAGAGTGAGAGCCAGAGCCAAGAGCCAAAGCCAGAGCCAAGAGCCAAAGCCAGAGCCAAAAGCCAGAGCCAAAGCCAGAGCCAAGAGCCAGAGATAGAGCCAGAGCTAGAGCCAGAAAGCCTAAGAGCTTTAGAGCCAGGGATAAGATGGTGTTCTAAGCCCATTGTTTTCTGTGTAATCCAATGGAGTTGAGCATGGAGCTTGTAAAAGAACTTATGCCATAATCCTAAAGAGCCTAGTCGAGTTGACTAGAGCTCAAGGAGACGTAGCCCAAGAGTTTTGGGTGAACTCCGTATTATGTTGGTGCCTTATGTGTTTGCTTATTTGTTGTCCTATTTACTGTTATATGTATTTTATATCAGCATAATCAAGTGAACTTAAATCGCATAAACAGTTAAAAACAAACACCATCATACACCTATTTCAAGCATTATTAATTTTGCAATTGGTTAATCATAAGGTCTTAGGAATATAGAAGCTTTGGAAGTGGGAGAGGTTCTTGTAAGCTTGCCAAGAGGCCTTTAGTGCCCCATTTTTAGATTAGGTGGTATCAGAGCCTGAGATTGATTAACCCCACCTTCAAGAAGGTGATATTAAAGCTGATTATACCAGAGCAAGTGGCATAAAATCATAATCCTTAATTGACAGAGCAAAGGTTGCTTGTCTGAAATGTGTTTAAACAGTCAGAGGTTGATTGTATGCTTGTTTGTAGACCGACTATTGTTTGAGTTTGCAGAGGTGAAGGGAAAGCTATTGATAGCTCATTCCAGGGGAGGACAAAAAGGAAGAAGGGATGAAGGCATTCTTCTTATCCCAAAGGACCTCAAAGAAATCCTTGAAGCACAAGAGGTTTGTTGCAAAATGTTTCTTGAATAAGCTCTTTATTGATTTTGTTTGAAGTTTTTTTTTTCATTGGCATAATGACAACCTCTACAAGTGAATCCTCAAATTCTTCTTTCTTCACGAGAGTCTTTAATGAAGACAAGAAGCAAGACATATTCACCATGATGGATATGGTGAGAGAAATGGATGAGGATGGAAGGAAGAGAAACATACTTAGAGAATTGTTGAATTCCATGGAGGAAGAGAAGCAGTTGCTTTCTGACAAATTGCAGGAAATGGAGAGGCAACTTCATATTGCAAATATGAACCTGAAAAGGATGCATGAGTTGGAGACACAACTCTTTGTTTCCAAGGAAGCCTTGGTCAAGTATCAGCTTGAAGAAGAGGTAAAAAATTCCCGTTTGTCTTCAAATTCCTCTAAGAATGTTTATATTGGTTCTTTTGAAAAAATTACCAGAGCCATAGGTTCCAAGCTAATGTCCAAGATGGGCTATGAAGGAAAAGGCTTGGGTAAACATGCACAGGGTATTGTTGAGCCAATAATGGTTGAGGAAAGGCCTAAGTATTTGGGTCTTGGTTATGGAAAGTCTTATGGAGGAAGTTCCAAAGCTACCATGAAGGCCATTGAAACAGTTCCATGAAGGAGTTTCATTGCAGGTCTTCTATCTCAAGGGTGTGCAGACTCTTTTCATGGAGAATGAAATAGCTTGAAACATCATTTGAAAGATGCAGGTGTTCATAAGTATGCACTTGAACCAGAGAGTTGTGGAAACTCTGATAGCCTTGAAGAGGTTGATGATGTTCCAAAGGGAGCTACTTCCTCATTCAGTTCACCTCCTCAAGAAGGAAATAAAGGTGAAAGAGAAAGGTATAAATCTAGTTCTAACCATATTCCTTTCGATTATGTTCAGCATGGCAAAATTTCCATATAAGTATGGGAAAATAATTGCATGTTCCTTTTATGGTTTGGATAAACATAATGTTTCTAGATGTTGGAAGAGAATGGCCATATACAGGAAACTTTTGAAGGAAAGGAAGCAAGAAGCCAAAGGTCCATTGGACAAGGCAAATCATGCTGTCAAGA
Source organism: Pinus taeda (assembly GCA_000404065.3). Lineage (NCBI taxonomy): Eukaryota > Viridiplantae > Streptophyta > Pinopsida > Pinales > Pinaceae > Pinus > Pinus taeda. The sequence continues at coordinate 57,865 of APFE031227825.1, forward strand.
GGATGCACATGTGTTGCACCTACTTCCACAAGCAAAGACTTCTTGCTGCAAAATGTTGGACTTTGAATCCAACAATGCTTCCATGAAACTTGAAGAAGGTGGAAAGAGAAGATGGCAGGAATGGAAAGAAAGATTCCATGATTGATGTGTTTCAGGATGATTCACATGATGATGTTGATGTGAATACAAAGGTAGCACATTTGAAATGGATTGGTAAGAAATGGTTAGAGTTATTATCCAATTAAAGATTTCATGTCTTTTGATTTGATGCACCTATTTGCATTTCTTTGTTAATGGAATGCAAGCTGCAGGATTTTACCAAGAAGGTGAATGGAAAAGTTGAGTAGGAGACTCACTTTGTTGCTGCAACATTATGTTCATTTAAGCTTCGAAAGTACATTGTGCTTAAGCGAAAGTTGAAAGGTGAAATGCATGCATAAGCTTGATATGCATGAACCCACGGATGTTGATGATTTCCTTGTATTTGAACATGTATGTGTAATTAACTTGAAGGGTTTATTGCTTTGGCATGCATGTAATGTTGATATTGACTTGAGAAAAGTTGATGTGGTCTCCAAGATGGAGATAATGATGAAGTGTTTCATATTTTGAAAAGAATCCTTGAGATATTTTCTACATGCTTGACTTGAAGGGTCATTTGTTTTAAAGGCGTGTTTTGTGGGCTTGGTATCTAGTCCATCATTTGTATGTAGATGTAAGACATGGAGGTGTTCACAGGACGTGTGTTGAGCCTCAAAATTACTCTTTCCCTAGCAACTCTTTTCATTCCTTTTCTCTGTTTTTCCACGAGAAAGATGCATTCTCATCACCAATGACCGGTATATACTGCCTTGAGGAGGAAATTTAGTGATTTACATGTTATGCTTTTATGTTTTGTTGTTTGAATATTTTTTTTTATATTAGCTATGGAACACAGCCTATTCTGCTGCTAACCGGTTGTTCCATAGCTACCTTCATGCTATAACATGTTCCAGGTGTCAGAAGGAGAAACTAACTACATGGGAAGCTTGGAAATCATCGTGACATGGACCCTGTCCTATTTATTTAGCCCAGGTCAACAAAGAAAATGGCATAAGACTATGGTGAATGGATAAGTCAAATGCAAAGAGACCAAAGGTAACAGGACTTTGTTTCGTGGTTAACTAAGACGGTTCACAGTAATTGGAAGCGTTATCTGAAACAACTACCTATACCTACGGACTCCAACAGCCACCTTGTTATAGACATATTTGGGCACATCAACCCCAAACTCATATGTCGATGGATTAGGGCTCCTCAACCCCTAAAAGAGTTGTCTTATACCCTAAAGTAACTAAGTCATCTGAATACATCATTCCCCAAAAGTTCCATCTCAGAAATCATCCAGAAAGTGCCTAAATTGAACCATACTGACTGCTACACTGTCAAAATGAGATGCATACTAACTGTTACACTGTCAAAGTGTGATGCATATTGTTTAGGCCTCCTATAGGGTGCGATGGGCAAGGATGGACAAAATTCTGGGACAATTTGTTAGTTGGTTGCACTTGGAATCTTCTAGAAACTTCTCCTCTGCCACTTGCCTCTATGAATTCGCCCAAGGATGACCAAGGGAACTAGGAAACCATCTCCAATTCCCCTCTCTTGTGGAACTAATTACAACAAATGGAATGACACTCATCATCCCCATAGATGACTCACCCTCTTGCAATCATCTATAAAAGGATCTCCTATCCAAGAGATCAGGGGGCTGAATTGTTGTGAACTGCAAGTAAGTGTTGCTAGTTTTAGTATTGAGGAGAGAGCATTGTATTCGTGTTAGTGTGTTCTTGCTAATTCATGAGGTGAAGAAGGATTGAAGCTGGGAGGATGGCACTGGATCAGACAAATGGGTTGTAATTCTCCTTATTATCAATAAAGTTCTTCAATTTTTTTCCAAATTGATTATGTAATTGTGAATGCTTCCATTTGTTCATTATATATCTGATTCTATAATGTTTATGCTACAGTAGATCACAATGTTTTGACAGTTATTTGTTGTTGTACTTGTATAGGTACTCTCCAAGTGTGTTAAGTATGGAGAGGAGTTATGAGATCTGCCAAAGGAGAGAGAGATCGGGAAAGGGATCAAGTGAAAGTTCCAGGTTGGTTTTCTACTATCTTGCTCTTATCTGTTACACATAGGAAAGATCATTGAATTGATTTAAACTATTGTTTCTAGGGTAGCTACTAAAATTAGTGCCTTATCAAATGAATATCCCTCTAGGTTTGGCAGCTACCCTAGAAACAACAGTTTAAAGCAATTCAATGATCTTTCCTATGTGTGAAAGATAACAGAAAGATAGTAGAAAACCAACCTAGAATTTTCGCTTGATTCCCTACCTGATCTCTCTCTCCTTTGGTAGATCCCGTAACTCCTCTCTATACTTAACATGCTTGGAGAGTACCTGCACAAGTATAACAACAAATAATTGTCAAAGCATCATGATCTACTACAACATAAACATTATAGAATTAGATATATAATGAACAAATGAAAGCATTCACAATTACACAATCAATTTGCGAAAAATTTGAAAAACTTTATTTATAATAAGGAGAATTACAACCCATTTGTCCGATCCAGTGCCATCCTCCCAGCTTCAATCCTTCTTCACCTCATGAATTAGAAAGAACACACCAATAAGAATACAATGCTCTCTCCTCAATACTAAAACTAGAAACACTTACTTGTAATTCACAACAATTCAACCCCCTGATCTCTTGGATGGGACATCCTTTTATAGATGATTGCAAGAGGGTGAGTCATCTATGGGGATGATGAGTGCCATTCCATTTGTGGAAATTAGTTCCACAAGAGAGGGGAATTGGAGATGGTTTCCTAGTTCCCTTGGTCATCCTTGGGCGAATTTAGAGAAGCAAGTGGCATAGGAGAAGTTTCTAGAAGATTCCATGAGAAACCAACTAACAAAATCTCCCGGAATTTTGTCCTTCCTCACCCATCACACCCTATAGAAGGACTAAATAGTATGCATCGCACTTTGACAGCGTAGCAGTTAGTATGCATCTCACTTTGACAGTGTAGCAGTTAGTATGGTTCAGTTAGGCACTTTCTGGATGATTTCTGAGATGGAACTTTTGGGGAATGATGTATTCATAGGACTTAGTTCCTTTAGGGTATAAAAAAACTCTTTTAGGGGTTGATGAGCCCTAATCCATCGACATATGAGTTTGGGGTTGATGTGCCCAAATATGTCTACAACAATGATGAAAGTTGTTAACAGGAGCGAGAGGAATCAACAATGACGATAATGATCCCCAAGGTACTACAGTACATTTCACGTGGTTTGAATATATGATCTGATGTCGAACACCACACAAAATCTTTCAGTCGAAGGCCATTGATGTCAACCTGTCGCCAAAAGAGAGAAACTTGCCATTGATGTAAACAAGCTTCAAAGCACTAAAAGGGTGTAATGCTAAGCAACAAGATGATATAGAAAAGATTGTTTCAGAGTATGATGTTTTGTTTCAAGAACCTAAAGGCCTACCACCCAAAAAGGAAATAGTACATGATATTATTTTGCAGCAAGATGTTCCATTGCCTAACATTGGAATGTACAAGTTGTCTGCTTTAGAGAATGCTGAAATCAAGAAGCAGGTGTAGGAGTTGCTCGAGAAGGGGTTCATCAGGCCTAGCACATCACCATGTGGGTCACCAATCGTTTTGGTGAGAAAGAAAGATGTCTCATGGAGAATGTGCATTGACTACCAAACACTGAATAAAATAACAATTAAAAATCGTTATCCACTTCCTTGCATAGATTATCTTTTAGATCAATTGAAGGAAGCTGTTTATTTCACCAAGATGGATTTGCACAGTGGATACCATCAGGTCAGAGTTGCAAAGCAAGATGCATGGAAGACTGCTTTCCAAACAAAGCAAGGATTGTATGAGTAGCTAGTTATGCATTTTGGCTTGACCAATGCCCCTGCTACTTTCATGAGACTAATGAGTGATGTACTCAGACCTTTTCTTGATGATTTTGTTATTGTATATCTGGATGACATTCTGATTTTTAGTAAAACATGGGAGGAAAACTTAAGGCATTTTAAGCAGACATTAGATGTTTTGAAAAGAGAAAAAATTTATGTTAAACTCTCCAAATTTGAATTCGGAGAAACATATCTAAATTATTTGGGTCATATAGTAGGGGGTGGTGAATTGAAAATAGATCCCTCTAAAGTGGCAGCCATTGTAAACTGGCCTAAACCCAAGTCTACTATAGAAGTGAGAAGCTTCTTAGGAGCAGCACAATATTGGAGGAAATTCATCTCTAATTTTTCCTCAATTGCAGCTCCCTTACATGCTTTGACAGGATTGAACAAGGTGTTTCAGTGGGGAGGCAAACATCAGAAAGCCTTCGACACCTTGAAAGAAAAGATTAGTA
>APFE031227825.1:64010-92006 GCA_000404065.3 Pinus taeda
ATCCAAGAGATCCACCAGGTAGTACAGGAATAGCTGGAAAAGAGCCAAGCCAAATACAAGGCAAGGCATAACAAGCATCAAGTGGAGCATAGTTTTCAAGTTGGTGACTAGGTCTGGCTGTATATCAGCAAGGACAGGATGCAAGGTGAAGGTAAAAAGCTAAAGCCTATCAGGTATGGACCTTTTAGGATATTTGAGAAGATTGGTGAAAAAATTTTCCACCTTGATCTACCAGCTTACATGCACATCTACTCAGTTGTAAATGCAGATTGCTTGAGATTGTTGGAACCTTCGATGATTGAGGATCCTGAAGAGCAAAGTTAATTGCCTTCTATTGATGACCTGCTACTTGAATATCTAAATGAATTGCAGGAATACACGGTCTTGGACAGGAACGTGAGGACAACACGTAGAGGAGATGTCGAGTACCTTAGAATTGGACTCAAAGGTTCAAAGCCAAGCAGTGCAAAGTGGATTGAGATTGGGCAAGTGAGACAGCAGTACCCTCACTTAGTTGATGCTTGAAAGAAAACCAACTTTTGGTGGTCCAAAAGCTTTTCAATGGGAAGGTCATGATCCAAATTGGATCCATAAAGAATGATCAACATAACCATGGTTGTACTAGGTCGAGACAAACTTCAAAGAATTTAGAACAGCAATCGAAAACACCTCTAAACCAGTGGTAGTTGGCAGCCAGCGTGGAACGACGAGGACCTTGGTCAAAGTGCACTGACCAAGGCCCATGGAGACTACCAGGAGGCAAAATTAGCCCCTGGGAGGCCCGAATCAAGAAACAGAGGGAGTTTTTGATGCGCGATTAGTGCTAATCGCTCATCGCTGGGCAAAAAATCTCAAAATGGGGAAGCCCTGAGTGCTCGGTCACATGAGAGTCAGGAAAAATGTCGGAAAGAAAGGGTAAAGGAAAATGAAGGACCCATGCTCCAAAAAACCAGTGGTATTGATCAGGGGCATCCCTGGGCAGTAAGCAGTTTTGGCAAAAACAAAACGATTCCACTCAGTGCCCGATCTGTGGCAAGTGGAGGAGAGAGAAAATCGCCGCTCATTGAGCGCTAACGGTCGAGCAAGTCAACCATGGAAAACGAGCGAATGGCGTCAGATCTGGAGGCTCCAGATCTAACGGCTGAGATCGTGCCCACTGAAGAAGACGAAATTAACGAGGGATTAAGCCATGATATGAAAGAATTTGAAGCCCGAATTGACCGCCAAGGTGGCAAATGACTCATTCCATAACATCACTGAAGAAACGAACCAACGAGGCAAGCTGGCGCAGTTCACAAGAGGACAAGTGGCCACTCCCTGTGATTATGATGATGACACTGAGACAGGGAACTCCAAGCATAGCTATAGCAGGTGTTCCGACGGAGTTGAAAGAGGATTCGAACAACCATGAGCTTAAGTGGCTTTAAAGCTATGCACAGACCAACAGAAGGGGGGGACCAAAAGACGAGACACACCCAAACATACGGAAGAACAGAGAAAGAAAAAATCATAAACAAGACAGAGGGCTGAGCTGACCAAAGGTAGCATCGAGCACCAGAGGGCTTGAGAAATTCGATCCATTCCTGAAGGGGATCTGTCAGGACCGAGCACCACATTGGGCTCCTTCCATTGTAGAACTGAGAGGTTAGAAAGCTGGTAAGGCCGAGAGTCTATGTACTCTAGTGGCTTGGGGAATCCAAGAGCCACCCTGCCAAGCTATCCTATGATAGGAGACTCATATTGAGCTCCTTCTTTGTAAATCTCTACTTTAAGACACAATAAAATAAGGCCACCACTGAAAGCTGGACCGGAGATGTAGCCCTGGAGGATAGGGTGAACTCCTTATTAATTTCTTGTGTTCTTATATTTTCTTACTGTATTTCTCTGTTGTCTTCCTATTCAAGTGTCTATGTATTTGCAATTTGATCGACATGTTACTTAAATAACCTAGACACACACCAGCACATGAGTCTGTAAACCTCTTTTCAATAATTCTTAATTGAGATCACTCATAGGGTGATTTTCATATCATGCGAACTTCTACCCTAGGCCCTATGCACTCAGCTGCAGAGCCTCTTCCTCCGCTAAGACTCTCACTCTTAGCTCTCACAATCCTATTACATCAATGACTCATGACTTCTAAATTGCCTTAGACTCTCTAAGACTCTCCATTTTAGACAATCCCATGGTTCGTGGACCAAGGGCGGATTTCCAAAACTGACACAACCTATCTAGACTAAGGGCGGAAAACCATCTTTGAATTTAGATATCTTTGCACTCCGTGACCACAACATACAAAGACTTTAAATTATTTATACAAAATTTTGGGCCTTCTGCCCCAAAACTTGGGTTCTTAACCCCAAAATTGACCCCAGGGGACTTTTTCCCAACACCTCTTCCTTTTTTGGAGCTCAGAAACCAACAATATTTTGATGAGGCTATGGTGATACAACGCGGTCTCAGGTTTCCTACTCTAAGACTGCACCCCTTGAGCCATTTTGTGCAAACTCAATTTCAAGAAGTGGGGAATGTTTAATTGTTTGTCTTCTGTAAAATGAGTCATCGACCAAATATGATAAAGGAACATGACTGCATACCTTCTCTCACAAGTTATAAAACGTTGCAGCATTATGAGCAACGGGTGCCATCGTTCCTCTATGCAACTTCATAATACTCTTTTCACCCAGCTGAGAGACCTGTAAGCGAGCTTCAAAAGCATGGTGTAGTTCGGAATGTCTAGCTGCCCTCCTTTAAATAATTGTTCACCCTCTGCTTGTAGCCTGATGGCTCTTCTCACTGACTCTTATGTAACTCTAAAACTTGAATTTACCACCTGGACATGCTCCCCATCAAAACTCTGCGCAAATTCCAAGGCACCCTGATCGTTGTAACCTTGGAATTTCTACAGAAAGGTCATCCATCCTTTCTCTTCCAAAACGCCGCTACACTGTTGATACTCTGGACTGCGTGTGAACTGGCCGAAGGTGGGTTCATGGCGATCAAATCCCAGTTTTCTTTGTACGTGCGTTCAATTGCAATTTCACTCCTACCAACTCTTTGCTGCCATTTGGTTGTTTACTGACTCTATAATCGTGGTCTTGGATACCCCTCATATTTTAAAATTCAGATGAATGATTGCATAATCATCATTATGAATTGGGAGCATGATATTGATAATCATCATGATGATCATCCCATATGTACCTAGGTAGAGTGCGAATATCATGGCCAAACTAGAGTCGGCACACACACACTCATGATTGTTGGGAGGTGTCATGAGGTGATGACGAAGCGAGGAGAGGGTCGGATATCATTACAAAGCAAGGTGGGAATGTTGGTGATTGTGGGTTCGTGTCTCACCAAGCATGCCAGAGTGTAGTCAATGTGGGATTGGGGATGGAAATGTTAGGGAGATATAGAATAGGATAGTTTTAGAGGTGCATTTTCACAACATGCATTTTAACCATTCATTAATCAAATTCAAGCAAATAAAAGTGCATACCTAAGCCACTTAATATATTAGTGATTTCGTGTTGATTCCCTTGTTTTGATGTAGTGCCCAAGTACTTGAATGAAAACGATGTTGATAGGAATAATCTTGAAGCTATAACTGTGCTCTGTGATCAATATCCTAGAAATGAAGTTCAAATGATAGGATCTTTGGTTTTTACAAGTTAAGTACAGGTCTTGTGGATTAGTCTTTGTGCATATCAACAACCATCCTTAACTACTGGTAGAGATGAGTACTGATTGTGAAACATTCTCATATAAGGAAAATATAATCCTCGATGCCATAGATCATGTTGATTATTGTCCTTTAGAAATAAAACTTGTTTATCATCCCATGGATTTTTAACAAGGCTTGGAATGATAACTACCTAGGGCATTTCATATTTAGGGAATTGGAAATGTCCAGAAAGAGAGATCCAAGGGTCTTCTTTTCCGTAGTTATTCCCTTAGGCCCAGAAAATAATAATTCAATACCCAAAGGATCCCTAACTACAACTACTTTATTGTTTTAGCAAGTCTAAAGTAGTTTGTGCTCGAGGCATTCATGTTTAGAGAGTTTGATTTACCCATAGTAGACTCTAGGGGTGCTGAGTTGGTAAATCCCCTCTGCGGACAGAGGCGATCCCACTAGCCCGACAGGGGTCTAGCAACAATCACACACGCTACACGCAGGTTCTTAATTGCATAATTTAAAGATCGATCAGAACGATCTACCTGGAATCCAACGCTATTTGTTGTTGAAGAAACGCCGCTCCCGTCCTTTAGCTTTGGCTGGTCACTATCCTTACGTTCCACGTATGGACACCTGCACAAACATAGAACAATCGGACACAAGCGTAAAATCCAGTATCATGCAATTATATATCAGTCAAGCAGGATATAACTCAAATATCATCAGAAGAATATGTGAGTGGAACCATAATGACAGTCATTCATTATTCAATAAAAGAAGAGAAGAATTACAACCAAATAGGCTTGACGTTGAAATCTCCTCCAATTGGGTCAGCAGCTAAACATGCCTTGCAAAGTGACTTCCTCTCTCAATACTTCGGCAGCATAACTCCTCTCTCAGCTCTCACTATCAATCCAGCATAATCTTAGCTCACCTTAGCTCTTGCAAAAACTAGTTGGTTCAATGCAGGGTGACAGTTATTTATAGATGGAGGAGGAGACAGTATTCATTGTATCCGAACACCTACTGAAGATTTGGTATTATCCCAAAATAGCCTTTGAGCTGGGTTGTCATGGATGAAAAAGACGACACTCGACCACTTCATGGGATTTTTCCTTAGAGAACTGCATGAGCAATGGAGGAAAAAACACTTCAGTGCGCGCTGGCCAAAAATCATGACCAATTTTGGGTGGCGCGGGCTTTGTTCTGTGACATAGCACCCATGGGCACGCCCTCTTTGAAGGAACTGAGCCATTGGCGCGGGTTAGACACTGAGGACCCGCGCTAATGGAAAAAGGGCATTTTTTAGGGCTAATCTTCAAAGGGTGTCTTCAGGGATTTTGAAGTTCATACTTAGGAGACTCCAATGCAAGTGTTTTTTAAGTTGTGTCACTGGTCACAGGTCCATAAATGTGTCCTCCAGCGCGCGAAAGCAGGGGTAACAAGGACGGTGACCAACGGTGACAAATTACTGCGTAACATGCACAATCTCACTTTCACAAATCTAAATTTTTGGGATCCTAATTCAAGATTGGGAGATATGCAGTTGATGGATTTATCATCATGGATGACTCATGAGGAGATAAGAGATGAGAAGGTGAAAAAGGTGATGGAAAAAGAGGAGAAGGAACCATTGTATATCAGGGTAGAGCTAGTGAGCCCTAAGGCTGTCATTAGCAATCATAACCTCATCTCCAATGATGCTTCTTTAGTAGCCAAATACATTTCTACCCAGGAGTAAGCCATTCTACACTTTGAAGGAACATTTAGGATGCTAGGAAAAGAAAGTTTGCAAGCCATCCAGATGCAATGGCATGCCTCGCCCCACAACCTACAAATAAAGGAATATCACTCTCCTAAAAGGCTAATGAATTCCTTGTAGAGGGAACCATTGTACATGAGAATCATGTAGTAGAGGAAAATCATGTGGATAGGACTCAAACTCACTCCACCCTTGCTACTAGGATTACAAGAAGGAAGATATGAAGTAGAAAAGCAGAAAGAGTAGATAGATATAGAAACCAATGCATGTTTTTCCCCAAAATAGGGCACACCATCTAAGTAGCCTTGGGATGTCATGGAAGCCACCAGGGCCATGAAAGAGTTTCACATGGACAACTGAGTTTCTCAAAGGATGAGAAACACCTTCACTAGGGGGGTGATGATGCGTCTGATCAATAGGTACATTTTGAATTTAAATATGCCATCCTCCAGCCTTAAAACTATCCTTCTCTCACATTGATTCACATTTTTTGTTATATCATGCTCAGTAAGAGGAGTAAAATGTGTTTTCCATAGTATGTGGCCTAAAGTGGTTTAAATGCAGGAAAAAAACCATTTTTATGCTATTACTATACAAGGGCTTGACAGAGACAACTAGTAGAGAATCTAGGAGGTTTTTCGACCTCCTCAACTCCCTAAATGGATCATGGGATTACAATATCCTCTCTAACCACTTCTAATTCATTGGCAGTTGAGTGGCTCCTAGTCCAAGTGAAGTTCAAGTGGGACAAGATCCAACATTTTTGAGATCAAGGAGGGAATTACTCCTACTTTCAAGGGAGCTTCTATGAACTTCCATTTTGTATAGATAAACAATAATAAGAGCCCATTAGGATTAAAAAAAAAATTTCATATAGGTGTAGCTATTGAGCTTGAAGCTTAACATTGTTACTTTGAACTTTTATGTGATGTACGAGACTTGCACTTTTTTGATAATGAGAAGTTGGATTTTAAGTCACATTTGAGTTAGTTTCAAAGGGCTGAGACCCTTGGGTTTGGGCCCAACCCAAAGGCTTTGGTCCCTCTTTTCGTACTTATGTTTCTTCTTGATTCCAAGCAGGTCATAAATTCTTTCATTGCATTAGAGATTAATCTATAAAAACCTGTGGTTGCAGCCTCTACATCACCTCTCTTATGGGAGAATGAGTGGAAATATTCACAACCACAGTCAAAAAATGTTGTGCTTATGATTTCTTGGAAAGAGATTAGTGTTAGTTCTCATGTGTTACATTTTATTTCTATAGCTAAGAAGTCATTTTAGTAATTAGGTCAATGTTATGGAATAAGCTAGATGTTACTTAAATTCAACTCATCTTTTCCATCATAAGTTATCTCATTTTGTTAATGATAAATGGATGCATGGATGTGATTGATTGTAAGGGTGTGTTGATATGCAGGGAAGGGAACCTTTAACACTTCCATGTTGAGCTCCTTAATCTTCTCTTTCCACCTTCAAATTCTGTCCCAAAACTCTATTTCATAAGTCATTTTTCCTAGTATATTGTGAGCACTCATCCAAGTGCAATACATACCCCTGAGAGGTCCTAAGCTTGTATAGGGGTTCAATCCAACCTCCCTTCATTTTATTCAACCTCCATCTACCTCTCCATACCCTCAATACATCATTCTCATCCTCAAAATCCACTTGGAATCTGTCTTGTAGCATTATAGACCCTCTTGTAGTAATACACGACCTCTTATAGCAGCCACTTGTAGCAAGCCTATAGTACCACTTTCCTTGATCTGTTTTGAACCCCACTGCAACTTTATCTCAATCAAGATGAATAATGACCCCCAACTATGAGTTGATGATCAAGGGAAGCTCCTAGGCCACTCCAACCATTCATTTTCTTCATTGCACAAACAAAGTAGAGTTAGTTTTTTTATCACAACTATGATGCAAGTAGGTTATTGAATTATAAGAAAGTATGTACTAGGTAGATGGTACATGCAATTATGATTGGTAGTTTGATGAATTATGCAAGATAAATTAGCTTCCTTTCTGCAAGTAAATTTGGTAGTTTGATGAATTTTGCAAGATAAACTAGCTTTCTTTCTACAAGTAGATAAGCCTTTGTCCTTTCATGAATTGATTAGTTAGCATATACAAGTTGATTTAGTGGAATTTCCACTTTCATGGCTAGAATTTGTTTTCAATTGAACCTTCATCAACAAGCTTTCATTTTAATTCAGTAGGGGGAATGGTCTCTAAGAAATTTTGATCTAATGTCATGACTAGGGGTGTCATGAGTGAAATCCAATCTACTGTTCATATAACAATATCACCTCTAAGTTTGTATGAACCTTAGGTTGATAATTGTAGTTGAGGAGCACTTGGGAGTTGAACCATTCTTGGTGCAATGCCAAGGCTCACCACCAAGAATCCCTTCTCTCAAGACAAATCCGTCAGTTTCTCTAGATATGTATGACATCCTCAACACTTGCAAATCATTATATCTTTGAGCTTTCTTTTCAGTAAGAGCCCTTCCGAATAAGGTTTTCATTTTCTAGTATTATGATAATTCATTGAAGTACTTATTTTTCCTTCCCTTGGTATGACTAGGGTTATGAAACCACTACCCAATTTCATCCATTATATTTGAATTTAATAAGGCCTACCTATCTCTAAGTGTTATCATTTCTAATTGTTGAATTTCATTACGGGTTTCTAGGGGTACAAATGAATGAAAGGTTTTAGCGTTGGGCTTAGTTTCGACCTTGTGGGTGTTTTCCTCTCCCACATGCCTAATTTTCATACGTTGTCACTACATATAGTAAAACAAGCATATCCTTGTTAAATTGTTAAAGCTATGGATGATTTGTCCATTCAGGAACAAGAAATTGTTAAGTTAAAATCTCAAGTCAAAACACTGTCAGACTATAAATTAAAAAGTGATAAATTTTATGTGGAAAAGTTGTCGAAAACCTATCAGCTTAATCTCAAAATTGAGCAGTATTAGATTGAATTAGTTACGGGTCAAACTTTGGCCCAAGCAAGAGAAAACACATGGACAAAAATCAATGAAGCCATCATAGAAATATGGCCTTCCATACAAATTATTTTTTAGCAACAATAATTGATATAGAGGTCCAAAGAGGTAATAAGACAAATCAAAATAGACTTACGACATAAGCCTCGGGAAGCAAAAACACACATCAAATTCTTGAATTCCAAAAACAAAGAAGAATTAGAGAAACTGGGAATTCAAGACAAGATAGAGACTATTCTAGAAGTGAGGAGGATGCACACCAAGAGGAACATTATGCTACAACTTGACAATAAGTGTCAAAGTCTAGATACCAGTATACAAAGATTTCATAAGAAGATGCAAGTATTGAACAGAAAATTTCTACAAAGGTTGATTGGTAGGGAAGATAAAATTATGAGCTTGACAGAGTACCAGGAGAAAATATCCACTATTGCCCAAGATAAGTCAAGATTTGTAGGTAAAAAGGGGCACATAACAGGGAGAGCATTCCTGGAGGCCTTAGATTTTGACTTTTTCATCAGTCATGAGCTCAAACATTTGTTCATCATCAAACCAACTTTCTAGAAGTACATAGGTGTTGATGAGGCCTATAAAAAAACTAGCTAAATTTTCTATCCCTACTAAATATAGATGGGACAAACTGTGTCAATTACTTGAGTAACTTTTATCTTCGACAACAACGAAAACAACATAAAAAATTTGGAGGCTCGGTCATCAATAGTCATCCTCAATAATAGGGCTAGCAATTCAGGCAGTTCGAAAATTGCTAGATTTTTGTACTACTTTTGTAATCAGTTGTTAGATATTTTTAGGATCCTATCTTGATTTTCATAATCAAGATATTTTGTAATATTTTCCATAAGTACTTCATAATTCAAATTATGAATGGTTGGGACTTATTTAAAGAAAAAGACCTATATTGTAAAGAATCTCACAAAGCCACCATTGATTAGATTTTCAATAATACAATGCAATCATTACAGGATTCTTGTGTCATTTTTATTGGTGAAGTGCTTCTCTCTTTGTCAATTTGTTTTTTTTTATTCTCTTATGTGATTCTAAACTGTGAATTATTCTAATAAGATAAAGAACATAATGTGTTTGAATGTACACTCTGTCTCTAGCTTAAGAATATTTTTTATGTTTTCCACTGAAGATTAAAATCAGAATTCGTAACTGCTCTGTTTTAAATTGGAGTTCTAAATCATTTCCTCTCCTTCACATCATAGATCTTAAAGGATCCAGTGAAAGTGTCTAAGTTTCCATTTAAGTTTAGCCTGCAAACTCTATATTCGATCACCTCAAACCTGTGACTCCAATCGCCCAATGGCCTTTCTTCCCAGTTTCAACCGAAAAACACAAAAAACCCAAACCTGAACTTAATAACTATCTTAATACCTTCAATCAAACAAAACTAAATCATAACGAGAGGTCCCTCTATGAAATTGGAAGGGCTAGATTCCCAATTTTGAAAGTGGTTATGTGGTTACCTCTGTGATTTTTTCGTAACCTCAAAAAATTATGGAGTCATAGCACACCCCAACCTCACCCACAACTCACACATCCTAATCCACCTAAGAAACCTCAAATTATTTATCAACCCAATCTAAACTTGAACGACAAGCAAGCACAATAGGCCTATTGTGGAGAGAGATCCTATCTTACTTATGTTGTGGAAATCCAAGAGATTAACCTTTGGTCTAGCAGCGATTTTAGATAAACACCCACCTTCTCCACCTAAATAGCCTGAATAAGAGAAGGAAGAGAGTGTTCCTCAATTCAATCCACCTCCTTTTCCTGAGAGATTGATCCACCCTAGCCAACACACCTGAAAAGGGGTTAAAATTTTGGGAGAATTAAATAATTTGTGTGTTAAGATACCCCTTCTCTAGGCTATTAAAGATGTTCCCATATATAATAAGCTCATCTAGGAGAATTTTTTCAAAAATCTTGAGGGAAGAAAAAAAGGCACCCCCACAATAAATGTTGTTGGGAAATTATCTAATTTGATGCTTGGGAGGGTGATACTCACGAAATATCTAGACCCTAGAAGCCCAGTAGTAGATGTGCACATTGATAGCATTATAGTCCTAATACCTTGATTGATTTTGGGGCTACAATAATTGTGATGACTAAGGAAACCATGCTAAAGATAAATCTCCAATGGGCTTTAAGAAAGACAGCCATAGTGCTACAGCTTGCAAATAGATCCACAATAGCTCCTCAAGGAGTGGTTGAATATGTTATGGTCTCCATTGAATCTTGGAAATATCCTATTGATTTCCTAGTTTTCCAACCTAAAACCATGTTTAATGGTTATCCTCTCATCATAAGAAGATTGTGGTTAGCTATTGCTAATGCTTACATTAGTCATAGGTCTGGGAACATAACCATTAAGAATGGACATCTATCGAAACAACTAGTATTGTATCCTCGTTCTCAGCCTTCTATAGAGCATGACTTACCCTTGTGGTTAGAATAGGAGGAAGAAGATGAACTATATCTCACCACCCACCACCCAATATGCACTCTAGATACTATTATAGGAGGGGGGGAACCTCATGATGATGACCTCATTGACCATATCCTTCTTAACCAAACTCCCACTACCATACTAATTAATGAGTTGATAAAATAATATGGGACTAATCCTTGGATTGACTTATACCCTATTGAATCAAGTATATAACATGTCAATATTGTAGATTTTGGCCCATCTAGAACCTTAAAGATCAACCCTTCTCTCTTGGCCAAACAGGAAGAAAAATCATGCAAAATGTTGAGGCAACACCTGGATGATCTTTCTTGGGATTATAAGGTGTTATGACCTAAATTGACTTCAGGCTAAATGGAGTTAATTCTAGGGTAACCACAAAAAAGCTTAACCTGGTAGCTAGCCCTACCAAGTCGGGAGAGGGCTCTCTCCTTATGAATCTCAGTCAAGATGACTGGACCAGGAACAAGATTTTATGCTAGGTATAGTAACTCAAAAGGTTTTGATTGAATTTGTTGGTGTTTTTTGCCAGATCAGGATGAGTTGGGCAATTTGGGTCTGGGAAACTAGGTCAAAATTGCAGGGGATTCTATGGGGCAAGGTAGGTATGATCTTCAGCACCTTAGGCTTGATAGGGTGAAATACTAGACTGGTGAGGATCTAAGAAGGGAATGAGAAAGTCATGAATCCTTCCTAAATAGTAAAAAGATCATGAAATACTGGTGTTTTCTTAAGGCAGAGCATTTAAACCTAATGTATTCCACCTATCTAACTTGAAAACAACCAATGAGAAGAAATTATATGAAAGAGACATACATAAATAACATGAGAACATATTAACAGAAGAAGAAACACATGCTAAAAGCCATACCACAGGGATCCCATAAAAATAGCTGCAACTTTATTAGTTTCCTACCAAAACTGCTACAAAATGATATGTGTTCAGTACATGAGCATCCAGCTGAATCCAACCCTTGCCAATGGAAAATAAAATACATGATATAGACATTAAAATCACTCATCCTAACCATCAGGAGTCAAAACCATGAGAAGAGGAGTTGTTTCAACCATTTCTAAACAAGGAACAGGAATCTAAACAGTGAAACAACTTGCCTCTAAAAGAGGGGAAATTGATTCACTGCCATCAAATCCACTTTTTATCTAATGAATCTACCATCTACTAGTGTTTTACTATTACATTTACAAACTTTGGCCTTAATTACATCAGTAGATTCACCTCCATGAGATAGAAAACAAGAAAATGGTCGAAATTTAACAAAACATTTATCCTAAGTAAAAATGCCCTACGCGCAACTCCACTGGTCCTACGCATAATGCCACTTTGAGTACACCATTGGAGGCTTTCCCATCATCCAAATTGAGCCCAAGATAGCTCATTGGAAAGTCTACAAGTCTAGTTTCTAGAACACCTAGAATTTCTAGATTTGGAGCTCATTTGCCTCCTAAAAAATAGATTCTCCCAAGGCTGCTTCTGTGTGTCCAAAAACTAGCAGAAAGGTCAAATTTTGAGTGTTTTCAAACCTTTTGGTGGACTAAATCTGCTCCAAATATTATGAAAATTACTAGGGTGCATGTCCTTGATGCCCTAAATCCAAAAATTCAAGCCATTTGTGCATTGGGTGCCTCTAGAAAAAGCGCAGCACCAATGCACTGCGCTTTTGGGCAGATTTTCTGTGTATTGAATTTCCAAAAGTCAAAAATGACAAAATTTCCTCCAAAACTGCCCAAAATTGGTATGATTCACCACCATCAACTTCTTTGATTAGCCAAGGAGGCTTCAACCAACATCTTTAATCTATCCTCCTTTTTGCCTTCTAAAGCCCTCCTTAACCTAGCCTTCAACTTTCTAATCCTCATGTTACAAATTTTATTGTGGGTCATGTAATGGTATGCCATGTGTCTAAGCATTTTATTGTCCCTGTTGGCCTTCTCAATGAGCCCTTCAAGATGTATGTTGACTCTTTCAAGCCAAGTCTCCATATCATTTTTCAATTTCTTGCTCGATAGGATTCAAAGTGACATGAGCCTTTTTGTTACTTTGCATCCTTGATTTAAGCACTTCTAGCTCCGTGAGGACTTGTTTGTCACTCAACTATTTGTTTTCCTATTCTAAGTATGTGATGACATACTTGGCTCTCTCTAGGTTGTCCACTAAAGCTTGTGTTTGAGCTTCCCTTTCCTATATGATGATGTCTTTGATGGTTCCTTGATATTGAGCCTCTAAATCAATAACCTCAGTGTCATGCTGCTCAAGCTCATCATGTTCTTCCAACTGAAACTCCCTTCCTTTCTCATCATCCAAGTCATCCTCATGTACCTTTTCCTTCCCTTTGTTCAGTTTCTCAACCTGTACCTGCTTTGTTGATGTAGAAGGAAAAGCCCCGTCCACACCCTGTGGAGATAACATTTGCCTATGAACTAATGAAGAAGGAAAGGTCCCTTCCACCTCTTGTGGAGCAAACACTTACCTGGTAGGTGCAAATAATTTCCTTGTACCTCTGTGATATGTCAAGAATACCAGCACCTCAACAGTTTTTGTCTTTGTGTTCTTGTCCTATTTCCACATGAGTAGAAGGCCCACCTATTTCTTGCAACATGGATGGAGGAATTTAGGGTTCCCTAAACATGTCATGAGTAATGAAAGTCTCCCAAGGGATATTTAGAAGATTGAGATGGTGAAGAACAATAATCTTGATTAAGGAGTAATGATATATGATGTTCATCTGCTGAGGGTATGGCTTCTTCTGCATAATATAAGCCATCTTATCAATGTTTCTAAACAAAAATTAGGGGAGATTCAACATCTTCACCCTTGTAAAGTGCATGAGGAGCCTGATATGGTAAGTGTACAACTTGGAAAATCTGCCCTCATAAGTGAAATATTTGATGATAATCCTCATCAAGGGGACATACCTTTTCTCCAAAAATTTTAAGGGGAAAAGTCTCTTCACCTAACTTTTGCATTGAGGCTTAATGTAAGGCTCATAATAATGCTTATCAAGGTCTTGAGCCTTATACCATTTCTCACCAACATTAAGAATTCTGGTGGCCTCTGAAATTATAGATGGTGATATTGTGAAAGTCACCCCAGCAAGAGTCACTTCGTTGTTATGCAAGTTGGCTACAAAGAGAC
Organism: Pinus taeda; assembly: GCA_000404065.3. Classification (NCBI taxonomy): domain Eukaryota; kingdom Viridiplantae; phylum Streptophyta; class Pinopsida; order Pinales; family Pinaceae; genus Pinus; species Pinus taeda. Next base: position 78,113 of record APFE031227825.1, read on the forward strand.
TAGCCAATTCATGATGAAACTGAACTCTCTCCACTAATTCATAGAACTCACAACATCCGAGGTGTCTGAAACAAGAAACTGCTAATGGAGAGGATTGTAGTTCTGCTAAATTGGTTGGCTCTTCTCTGTTAATTTCACCTCCCTTATGAGGTTTCCTCTGTTGCCTTCTCCTCTGAACTGAATTATCACTTGTTGTATCCTCCCCATCATAATCAGAGTCACCTCTATTCATGTTTATCCATTTTTCTTAGTTTGCACAATTTTAGACAATAAAAGGGAATGAATGGGATACTCTAGGGTTTGTAGGGATGAGTTTGAGTGAGCTTAGGTAGTTATGGACAAACCATGAGAGTGAGGGGAGGGTTTAGGGAATGAGTGATAGTTGGTGAAATGTAGATGAGGGTGAATGGAATGATGTTTAAGGGGTTTAGTTATGAAACTAGGCATTGGGAGAAATAAAAATGACTAAGGTTTATAGTGAAAAACTAGTGTTTTATCTTAAGAATGAAAAATTTTCTAAAACTTCACATATGTAAGCCAATCATCAAGCAAGGTGATAGTACTTACTTGTACAAGGTGAAATTTGGAGGAAATTTGGCAAAAATCTGAAGTTTGGAGTGTTTTTATGGTTTCTTGCCCTACACGCAGTGCTCCTGCACATACGCACAGTGCAGGCTCCTACACGTAGCGTCCATTCAAATTAACATTGTTGAAAACTTCCCTACGCACAGCACAACGCCCTACGTGTAGCACCTTCCTCCCTACATGCACTGCTAGGCAAAAATCCTCCAGAAGCATAGATCTAGTTGCCTACGCAAAGGGCCGCCCCTGTTTTCCTAAAAATCACTTTGAAATTGCTTCTTTCTTCTCTCCTTTGGTTTATTTGACTTGAAAATGACATAATGAAATGAAAGTAGAATGAAAGGAGTTTTATATTTGAGCACCATTTTGATTTTTACTTTTTGTAAACACACTTTTCCAATGTTCTTTGCCTTTTGAAAACCCTATTTTAATGCTTGTTTCACTTTTTGCTTTTGCAAGTGGATTAGCTCATGCTGACTGGATTTTTGCAATGTTTGTAGCTAGGCAGTATGGATTGATACTTAGGAGTAGCTGGGAATCAATATTACATATAGGAACATGAAATTAAATAAAAAAATTATAATAAAAACAAAATACTCTGTTTTCACCTCAAAACATGTTTTGAGGTGAAAATTACATTAAGCTTTAAAAAGACTAACTTTGTATGGTCTCCACTATTAGATTCAGTCCTTTGGCCTTCCTACAGTGATCAAAATGGGCCTCTTACTAAGTTTGGTTTGGTTAGATTTTTTTTTCTCATGATCTTTAGCACAAAACATGTCACAAGTGTGTCCACCAGAAGCAGTTCGGAAAGAGATTTTCAACGGTATATCACACTGTGAAAACTGGCTTCTGGATCAAAAAATATGGTCAAATGAAGATTGATGCTCGTTTGCTGGGATGATTGCTTTCCCAACCAGCTGTTGTTTAAATTACGCAGCAACAAAGTACATGTTTGTAGAGATAACATCTCACCTATAAATGCTTTTGAAATTGTATATAGAAGGGCTTGTGGTGCAAAGAAGATGATTGAAGTTGCAAAAGGCAATTCGAAATGAAGGTGAACAATTGGTACTGGGTCTAGGTCCTGTTCAAAACTCTTTTCAGAGACTATCTAGATTGGTGCCCCTCTAAGGTGTCCAGAAACAACTTGATTGGTTCACACGAAGAAGGGATGATGCAAATACTTCTTCGAAAGAGGAAGATTCTAATTTGACTTTAAAAGAAACATCATCGCTTCAAGCTCTTGAAAGCCATGAAGGGGCAAATGGAGTAACCTTCAGACCATCTCCTGATGCAGATAAAATATCCTCTGAGGTTATCTACAAGAAATCAAATGAAAACAGGAAATCAAGAAAAGCAGAATATATACAATGGTACAAAGTGCCCAATTTACCTACATATGTTCCTTTTGGTTAGCTACACTAGTTGGAAAAATTATTAGTTGAACCACCCTCTGCTTCACAGTATGCTACTCGAACTTCGGCATTTGGAGGTCATCACAAAGGCATCACTATTGGTTTCATAGAGAGAGGATTTCATAAAGTGATGGACAAATATGGTGCTTTTGAGTCACCATATGATTTGTAGGCTTAGATTCATGATGTACAGTTTCGAGTGACTTGTCAGTTGTCAAGTTATCCATTATGCAGGGGCTAGACCCCATGAGCATTTAGGACATCAACTCATACCAAGCATGATTGAACAAATAGTTAGTTTTACCATCCTAATCATAGTGCCAAGTCTAAAATTTGAAAGCTCGGTGCGTTCAAGATGCTTACTTTTTGGTTCATGCCAAACCTTGGGTTATGAAGTATCCTTGCGAGGATTCTTGATAGACGAATAAAAGTTTTAATTAGACTGTTAGAGAGGGAATTTGACAGATATATGGATGATGACTGATATGGTAAAAAAAATGATTCGGGACAAGGATTATGAAGTTGAGCTATAATGCAAGAAGAAATGGCATTCCGTGTAGCCCTTTAGTGCTGCGCGTAGAGCCTATGTACCAAAAAGGGACTTGAAAACAACTATGGTTGTGAAATGTTGTTTTGCTGCAGAGAGTAAAATTTCAGTCACATTGTTTGTTACTTATTGCACGTTACTTTGTGTTTGTCTAAGACTATCGAAGAGGAGAAGCAGGGACAAGTCAAGGAACTAGTTGATTCAGGCCAACTGGAATTTGTAAATGGTGGCTGGTGTATGCATGATGAAGCATCAACACAATTATATAGACATGATCGATCATAAAACACTTGGACACCATTTTATCAAGCAGAAATTTAATAAAACCCCGTGTATTAGATGGCAGATTGATCCTTTTGGGCATTCTGCAGTTCAAGCGTATTTTCTAGGTGTAGAGCTTGGGTTCGATTCTCTCTTTTTCGCACAACTCAACTACCAAGACAGAGAAAACCGAATAAATCAGAAGATCTTAGAGGTTGTATGGCAGGGTTCCAAGACATTTGGTCCCTCTACTCAAATATTTATTGATGCATTTCTTGTTCACTATAATCCTCCAGATCATTTTCAATATGAAAATTTTTATGGGGATGATAATTCTCCTCCAATTCAGGGTGATGCTCTACTTTTTTACAGCAATTTTAAACAATGTGTTGATGATTTTGTCAAAGCAACAATAACTCAAGCTAATGTTACCTGTACAAATCATATTATGTGGACAAAGGGAAATGAATTTAAATATCTATATGAGGATTCTTGGTTCAACCAAATGGACAAGTTAATCCACTATGTGAATAAGGTATGTAGACGGTGAACATTCTTATTGGACAAGATATTTCACAAGTAGGCCAGCTCTAAAGGGATATGTTCACTTCCCGAGTGGTTACTATGTTGTTGCACGACAGTTTGAGTTCCTAGTTGGGAGAAGAAATTCTAGCCTCAACAACAGACATTCTAGGTGATGCTTTCGTTATTGCATAGCATCATGATGCTATTACTGGCACTAAGAAGAGCCATACAACTAGTGACTATGCTAAATGCCTTGCAATCAGAGCTTCTCAGGCAGAAGAGGTAGTGAATTCAACTCTTTCTTGCTTGACGAGTTCAAAATTTTATGGATTCCTAAATACATCGACAAAGTTTGAACAGTGTGGTAACCTAAACATCAGTTTTTTTCCACCAATAGAAGCAGACCTTCTACTTGGGAAGAGCATGGTTGTAGTCGCATATAATGGTCTCGGTTGGAAGCACAAGAGACTATAAGAGTGTCAGTGAACAATGAATCACAGTTGTCAAAGATTCTGATGGAAAGATAATAGAGTCACAACTTGTACCTCTAGGAAATTCTACAGGTATCAAATCACAGGAAGGGGCTAATGGTTTCAAAATTCCTGAGATTTCAAAACATGTACTTTCCCCATTAGAGGATTTTCCTCCACTTGTCAGAAATAATGAGGAAAAAATTAATGTCATAGGAGTTGGTGGGGGCATTTCTAACGTTGTCAATAGGACGATCGAGAGTGAAATGAAAGGTGTGAAGTTCTGGAGATATTTTTATGAATAAAATCATTGAATAATTAAGTCCTATATTCGAGGAAAGGGAGTAAAAGAGGAAAATTAATGGTGAAAACTGAAATATCAGAGTTGTCGAGCACAAATCTAGCAGTGGTTGAGGAAAATCTTTGATTTTAGGGCTTAATATCAGCAATCAAAGGGTGAAATAGTAGTAGAAAGGCAGATTTTGTGGAATATGGTTCCACACATAAAGGAGCAGATACAATGATATTAATCCACTTGGAAAACCTTCACTGAATTTGGTTTTTCCAAAATTATTTCTCATGGTTCTCGAGACAGTTTGGAGTTTTAGTTGCAAATTAATTGATCATATTGTTTAGTGTTTTAAAATAGGATTTCATTATTAGATTTTTTTATTTTATTTCTTTTTATTTCCTATGTGGAGGAAATTTAAATGATTCTGTAATATTATAAATAGGATTAGTTTTAAGATGTAGAGGTTCGATTTTTGCAGCAGAGAGAGGCTGCTTGGGACTGTGTAAAGTTTTATTGAATATCATTTTAATAAAGCAGTTTTTTTCCTTTAGGCCTAGGATCCATGACGGTGTTAATGTCTAGTATGTTTTTCCTGTAATTCACTTACATATTTTGGTTTTCTACCTTCTTAAAACATTATCTAAGATATGTGTTAGGAATCCATCTAAACATGATGCTCCTTTCATGGTGATTTTGTTGTTAAATGTAGTGGTTGTCTTGGCAGAATCCATCCTCTATTAAATGCTCTGCTAAGTAACCATGTCTTTCTATTTCATCTAATGCTGCTACTGTAGATCCATCCCCTGTTTGATGCCTGCAGGGCAGCGGGATTTCTCCCCTATTCTTCTCGCATTTGTAATATTTTATCTGGCTGAACATTGCACTTACTTTTCCCTATGTTTGTCGGCAGAAACTCGCATCGACCCCATAGCCCAATGGTCCTTTCTCTTGTTGTTTCGACCCAAAAACCTTTCAAACAAATCCCACACTCTATAGCTAGCCTAAAATTTCATTTATTGCAACCACATCTTGTTGGAAAAGAGAGAGCCCTCTCTGGTTTGGCAGGGCTAGATGCCAAATCGAAAGCTTGGTCTGTGGTTACCTCGTAATTGCCTCTTCTCAGCCTTGAGGTTCATTCTGAGTGCTAACATAAGGAAATTAAAGGTTTGAATCCCTTAGTTTGTACTCATCATGTTTACATCAATGAGGGATGCAAGCATGTGCGTGAACCCCAAAGAAGGATGAACCCATCTCTTTAGGACATTGTGAAAGAAGAACTACAAAAACTAATAGATGCAGGGTTCATATACCCCATTCTAGATAGTGAGTGGGTGTCACCTATTGTTTTAGTTCCTAAGAAGAATGGGAAGTGGATAATATGTGTTGATTAAAGGGCACTTAACAAGGCTACAAAGAAGGACCACTTTCCTTTTTCCTTCATTGACAAAGTCCTAGATGGCCTTGTAGGGAAGAAATTCTTCTCCTTCCTCGATGGATTTAGTGGATAGAACCAAACCTAGATCAACCCTAAAGACCAAGATAAGACCACATTCACATGCCCTTGGGGTGCCTTTTCTTATAGATTTCTTCCATTTGGTTTTTGTAATGCCCGTACTACTTTCCAGAGGGTATTTTTTTAGTATTTTTGTTGAACTAGTTCATGACTCTGTTGAAATATACATGGATGATTTCACTACTTATGGATGTGACTTCCATGAAGCTCTCTCCAATTTGTGTAAATTATTGAAGAAATGCATTGAAATTAATCTCTCTCTAAGCCCTTAGAAATGTGAGTTCTTGATAAATGAGGGGAATATCCTTGGCAATTATACATCCAAGGAAGGGATACAGGTTGAACCAAAAAAAATATCCATCATCAAAAGGGTCATTGCCCCTCAAAATCAAAGAGATGTCAGGAGTTTCTTAGGACTAGCTATGTATTTGAAGAGATTCATCAAAGACTTCAGTAAAGTGGCTTCACCTTTGTTTGGGTTATTGGCCAAAGATTCATATTTCTGTTGGACCAACAATTGTCAGGAGGCCCTTGAAGCATTGAGAGAAAAATTGGCCATCGAACCGATCCTTAGGGGTCCCAACTACGCACTGCCTTTCCATATCCATACTGATGCATGAGATAAAGCTATGGAGGTGAGCCTTGGGAAAAGTAGAGGTTTTATTATGTTATCTATTTCACTAGTAAGAATTTGTTTAAATATGAGTTGAATTACATTGTAATTGAAAAAGAACCCTTTGTTGTAGTACATTCTTTAAACAAATTCAACCACTAAATCACTAGGTATCAGAATTTTGTTCATACTGATCATTGAACCATTAAATATTTGATGAATAAACTTGGTGTCAATGCTACGATAATTAGGTGGTTTTTATTGTTACAACAATTTTATTTGACTATTATTGACAAACCAGGGAAATAAAATGTGGTTGTAGATTTTTTGTCCTGGTTAACCTTACCTACATGTAATGAACAGATGGTGGATGATGAACTTCTAGATGAACACCTCTTTTCCTTCTCGGTTCTTTCTCTTTGGTTTGATGACATAGCAAACTACTTAGTCATTGGGAGGTTCCCTCCTAATATATCGTCCAAAGGGAAAGGAAAGATTGTAAGTAAAAGATCTCCTTTCACTTGGATTGGGGGCAATATTTTCATATTGGGACTAGATCATATCTTGAGTAGATGTGCAAGAGAAGAGGAGGTCTTAGACATCCTCTCAGCATGTCATGATCGACCTTGTGGAAGTCATTTTGCTGCTAAAAGGATAGCCTTTAAATTTTTACATGATGGTTACTATTGGACCACTTTACATAAATATCCAAGGATATACACCAGTAGATGTGATCAGTGCTAAAGGATGGGAAAGTCCACACCTAGGGATGAAATTACCTTACAACGTCAAGTGGCCTTAAAGCCATTTGAAAAGTGGGGCATGGATTTCAATGGGCCAATTGATCCACCATCACGACAAAAGTTTGAAAAAAATAAAAATAAAAATAAAAATGCCTAGATGAAAACCTCTATGAGGCATTTGACGCCAACTCCAGGGTTGAAAAACTCTCTGAGGAAGCCCAAGAGAAAATAAGAGTGAAAAAAATAATAAAAATCCCTAGGTGAAAACCTCCTTTGTGGAACCTAGGACATGCATGCAGATTGAAAAACTCCTTAGAGGTAGCCTATTTGTCTCAAGAAAAAAAAGGAAAAACATAAAAAAAGGAGGAAAAGAAGAACACAAGGAAGAAGCTTATACCATGTCTGTCAACCTTTCTCTTTTTTTGTAAGATTACACACAGTGTAAGATTTCATGGCTACAATCCAAAACCTATAACCTATCATCCACCCTTCCATCAATACACCTCATATGCATCCTCTCCATTCATGTGACTATCTCTCTCCACCATCCCATAAACAAGAAATTTGAATTTAACCTCCTCTCTGTGATGCTACATGAAGGACTTTTGTTGCTACAGGAGGTCTTGTACTGCTACACGAGGTTCTTATGAAGCTATAGGAGGGCGATCCAAGGAGTAGAACAACTGAAAATAGCATTATGAGTGTAATAAATGATAAATAGGGTGCTCCCATGGTTGTTCCATCATCCATCCATTGCCCATCCACTCCATTTCACCAAAAAATTGCTCAAATTTTTTACTCTATCCTACCTTAAAAAAGCATAGAAGTAATTATTTTCTATTTCTATCATGTCTACACTACTCCTTCATGAATCTAACCCTATCCTCATGAATTTTCATCGCCTTCCTCAGCACCATCATGCAAAATAAAGACATCAAGGGGAGATCAAAAGACTACTACATGAAGAAAAATCCCCTTATAACACCCTATTTATCCACCACAAAAATCACTCATATTTATTTTTTTCACCACCAAAAGGGATTATGGAGCCTTGTCTACAACTATGAAGAGACACATCATCCTCAGGGAGGCTTTCCACCAGCAACAAGATCTTGGACATCAGAGAGGCACTTGCACACACACAACAAAAGCATAAGTCAAGGTATCATCAAGAATGAAGACATGCACAAGAAATAAATTAAGGAGTCAACTCCCTTGATTATAATGATAGATTGTCCAGCTCTAGCATGCAAACTTTTCTAGTAGTATGATCCAATGGTAGGCTTAGGTATGGAAACCCTCACCTCCTATGCATAAAATGACTAAAATGTGTTTTGAGCAAGAAAAGGTGTTTTAATGGGATAGAGGTGGCTAGATAACTTGGCCACCCTCAGCTAGAAAACTCAAGTGTTATTTAAGTCTTCGATCCAATGTGGAAATGTCAACTCAAAACAAAGTGGTGTCCTTGAAGAGTGGGGTGATAATGACGAGGAGAGAGAAATGATTACCGTTAGTGATGATAATGGTCCAAAAGAGGAAGCTCGTGTTAATGCCAAGTCACTAGAGTGCTCCAATATTTTAACGAAAAGAGGATATTATGTGTTGGGCTTGACTTCATTTACACCATTATTCATTCCAAAAATAGGTAGAGGAAGGAAAATCTAGTGCATCAGATAACCTAGAGTTCCACTGAGGATCTTCGAACCCTGTGTACAAGTGATATAGGAGAAAGCTATAGGAAGGAATGCAAGTGATACAGGAGGGTCAAGAGGAGCTACAAGAGGAATTTGGAGGAGAAAAAGAAGTCACAGTGGCTTGATATTGTCTCAAAACCTTCATGCACACCTAGAATTTCTTTGACAAGAAGTAAGTTACGCCCTCCTTCCTCGTTTCTACATCCAATTTCATGAGAAGTATGCTTGAAGTTAATTCTGTAACAGTCAATTGATTAGTAAGAGGTATTTTTTAAGTTTTTCTGGTTCGAAGAAGAGAAAAATAGTTTGGTTGATGTCAATTCGAGCACCCTTCTTCCTCACTACTACCAACCAATTTACCATTGTTTCACCACTGAGACTATTTGAAATTTTTTGAATTCAACACCTACATAGCATCAAGGAGGAATAGTAGAAGACATGGGGGGAGGATTTAATATAAGGGAACGCTCATACACCAGGATAATTCACCAACACCCTCCTGTAGTGGACATCTTCAGAAGACACGATTGGTTGGGTTTCTTTGAGTTGCTGAAGGGGTATGATAATGATCTTTCTCACGACTTTTCCATGAACTAAACTCTCAAGAGGAATATAGTTCCACTACTATTATCACAGGGTTGGCCATCTCTCTTAGCCCTACAACCATAAGCAGAGTGACCACCTTACTTCTAGGAATTAGGTGGAGCAAAGAAATCAAGCAAGTTTCACAACTAGGAAAAACATCTTCCTTTTAAACAAAAGCCTGTAGAAGACAAGAATGGAGTTAGAAGAGGAAATTTCCCTTAATATTAGGATGAGGTATCTTACCATATCCTCAAGTACATATCTTGTGAAGGAAGATTAAGTTTGGTTTATGCCTACCACTTTAGGTTGCTCCAGGAACTAATATTCAAGGCAGAATTACCTCTCCCTCAAAGACTTAGTGTCCCACATTTCCTCGTACAGTCAATCATGGATATGAGTCAGAAGATGAGGGAAGGAAAGAACCAACATTTAGCTCACCATGGCCTTATGAAGTTGATAATGGTGAATTCTCTGCACCACTTGAGGATCCCTATCATATGGAACAAATTTGTGGACATGGATAGGGATACTTTCATAGAAACCAAATCCATCACACCAGGAGAGACACCATCCTCTAGCATTGGAGGTAAGGAAGGAAAAACAAAGGAAGAAGAAGGAGAAAAAACAAAGGAGGAAGAGGTAGCAAGAAAAGAAGAAGAAGAGAGAAAAACATAGGAAAAAGAGGCAACATAGATAGAGGAAGCAGAAGAAGATGTGAAATGAGGAGAGGGGGAGAATAAATGAGAATAAAAAGTAAGCCCTCAGTAAACTTCTCAACCACAAGGAGCAAAAGAAAAACCAAACCAACCAAGTATATCTCCAAGATATACTAAATAGGAAGTAGTTGCAACATTAGCTACATTAGACACTCATGTCAAGCCCAAGAGGAAGTAATCAAGACAAGTTCAAATGTATTTCAGAACAAGGAAGAGCACAAAAATTAGAAAATAGAAACCATAAACTCCTACAAAGTCTCCTATAATTATTGATGAGTCACCAAGAAGAAAGGAAGAAATAGGACCCACTGAAGGAAAATTTGAAGAGGTCACTCCTCCTAGAACCAAAACGATGTTGTCTATAGCACCTGTGAGTAGCCCTACCATTAGGTCAGTCACCTTCAAGAAGCCAAGGGCACAATATGCATTTGAGAAAGAATAAAAAGATAAGCTACAAGAGGATTAGGGTTTTCTACAAGAGATACAGGATTTTCTACAGGAGAGATAAGGTTTGTTACAGGAGGGGAAAAGTCTTCTAGATGAAACATATGGAAGCTACAAGAGCACAAGAAAGAGCTACAAAAGGAATCCACCACCTCCAAATCAGTTGGAAAATACCTACAAGATCTCCAAGTGTCTAGCCCATAACCTAACTTGGGGTCCTACTACAAATTTATTGAAGGAGGAAGGATTATCCCTGAAATATTTGCAATCCCACTCCTCTATGAGTTGGAGATAGAAAGAGGAAGAAACCACAGGTAGATGCAAATTTCTAAATATAAAAATGTGGAAGATGTGGCCCTCATGGAAGAAAATTTCATTGAGATGGGCAAAGAGTTAAGTGATTTGAGAATGAGGGAATCTATGATGAAGGAGAAACTTCACATAAAAAACACAAGGTTGAGAGAGAGGTTTCCAGAAAAAGAAACATAACTTGCTGCCATGGAAAGTCTCTCTATGGAAGCCCTACAATGCAGGCATCCATTAAAGTCTTATGCTCTCTTCCTCAAAGAACAGTGGTTGCACTTCCAAATTGAAACTCTAGCATAATATGGATCTTTGACTTTTTAGGACTATAGGAAGTTTATTGAGTTTTGTAACCAAATTAACATGGAGTATAGGGAAAAATTATTTGAATTTTATATGCACAATCTCACTTTGACAAATATGATTTTTTTGAATCCCAATTCAAGATTGGGAGATATGTAGTTGATGGCTTTAACATCCTGGATGACTCATGAGTAGATAAGATATGAGGAGGTGAAAAAGGTGATGGAAAAAGAGGAGAAGGAACCATTGTATATCAGAGTAGAGCTAGTGAGCCCTAAGGTTTCCCTTAGGAATCATAGCCTCATCTGCAATCAAGTGGATAGGACTCAAACTCACTACACCATTTCTACTAGGATTGCAAGAAGGAAGAGATGAAGTAGAAGAGTAGAGGGAGTGGACAAAGACAGAAAGGAATGCAGTTTTTTACCTAAAAGAGGTCACATCATCTAAGGAGCCTTGGGATGTCATGCAGACCACCAAGGCCATGAAAGAGTTTCACATGGATAAATGAGTTTCTTAGAGGATGAGAAACACCTTCAATAGGGGGATGATGATGATTCCAATCAATACGTACATTTTGAAGATCATTATTCTATCCTCCACCTTTAAAACTATCCTTCTCTCACATTAATAGACATTTTTTGTTATATTATGCTTAGTAAGAGGAGTAAAAGGTGCTTGTCATAATATGTGGTCTAATGTGGTTTAATTGCAGGAAAAAGAAGCATTTTTTATGTTATTACTGTGAAGGGGCCTAATGGAGACGACTAGTAGAGAATCTAGGAGGTTTTTCCACCTACTTAATTCCCTAAACTCGGATTGGGATCATAATATCCTCTCTCATGAGTTTGAATTCATTGGCAACTGAACGACTCCTAGTCCAAGTGAATTTCAAGATGGACAAGATCCATCATTTTCAAGATCAAGGAGGGAATCACTCTTACTTTCAAGGGAGCTTCTATCAACTTCCCTTTTGTATAAATAAACAAGAAGAAGAGCTCATTATGATTCAAAATTTTTGTTCAGCTAGGCGTGGCTATTGAGATTGAAGCTTGACATTGTTACTTTGAACTTTTATGTGATGTATGAGACCTAAACTTTTTTTAATGAGAAGTTGAATTTTAAGTTACATCTGAGTTAGTTTCAAAGGACTAAGACCCTTGGGTTTGGGCCCAACACAAAGGCTTTGGTCCCACTTTTTGTACTTTTGTTTCTTCTTGATTCCAAGTAGTTCATAGATTCTTTCATTTCATTAGAGATTAATCTATATAAACATATGGTTGCAGCCTCTACATCACCTCTCTTATGGGAGAATGAGTGGAAGGATTCACAACCACGGTCCAAAAATGTTGTGCTTATGATTTCTTGGAAATACATTAGTGTTGGTTGTCCTATTTTACATTTTATTTCTATAGCTTAGAAGTCAGTTTAGTGATTAGGTCAATGTTGTGGGATAAATTAGATGTTATTTAATTTCAACTCATATTTTGTGTCATAAGTTATCTCATTTTGTTAATGATAAATGGATGCATCCATGTGATTGATTACAGGGTTGTGTTAATATGCATGGAAGGGCACATTTAGAACTTCCATCTTGATCTCCTTCATCTTCTCTTTCCACCTTCAAATTTTGTCCCTAAACTCTATTTCATAACTCATTTTTCCTAGAATACCATGAGCATTCATCCGAGTGCAAGACAAACCCCTAAGAGGTCTTGAGCTTGGCTAGGGGCTCAAGCCAACCTCCCTTCATTTGCTTCAACCTCCATCCACCTATCCATACCCTCAATACATCATTCTCATCCAAAAAATCCACTCAGAATCCCTTCTATAACATTACAGGCCCTCTTGTAGTAATATAGTACGTCATGTAGTAGCTACTTGTACCAGGCCTGTATCACAACTTTCCTTGATCCATTCTGATCTCCAATGTAACTTTTACTCATACAAGATGAATAATGACCCCCAGTTGTGATTGATGATCACGGGAAGCTCCTAGGCCACAAAACCATTCCTTTTCTTCATTGCACAAACAAAGTAGAGTTAGTTTTTTTTATCACAAGTATGATGCAAGTATGTTACTGATTTACAAGCAAGCATGAACTGGGTATATGGTACATGCAATTATGATTGGTAAGTTGATGAATTATGTAAGATAAATTAACTTCCTTTCTGCAAGTAAATTTGCTAATTTGATGAATTTTACAAGATAAACTAGCTTTCTTTCTGCAAATAGATTATCCTTTGTCCTTTCATCAATCGATTAGTTAGCATCTGTAATTTTAGTCAATGGCATTTCCACTTTCATAGCTAGAATTAGTTTTCAATTGTACCTTTATCAACAAGCTTTCATTTTAATTCAATAGGGGGAATGGTCTCTAATAACTTTTGATCTAATGTCATGACTAGGGTTGTCATGAGTGGAATCCAATCTATTGTGCATATAGCATTATCACCTCTATTTTTGTATGCTCCCCGGGTTGATAATTTGAGTTGAGGAGTCCTTGGGAGTTGCATCATTCTTGGTGCAAAACAATGGCTCACAATGTTATGAAACCAACTCACAAAAGATAGAAAAGATAGATCAATGCCTTAGAATTCAGCCTCTTCGAGGGGCAACCTCCTTTACATTACATAAATGAATGATTCTTTGATTATTCAAATGAACAAACCTCCTTTCTATATATAGGAGTCTAAGGAGTCACAATATAACCCAGCCAACCTAACAATAATAATATAAAGGCACAAAAGTAACAATAGAGGGATTCTATGGGGCACATTAATAACAATATGGGGACAATAGGGGCACAAAAATATTAATAAGGGATATAACTACAATAGTAATGGGGTAATCACTAGTATTATAGGGACCTAACATGCCCCTC
>APFE031227828.1:2116-30632 GCA_000404065.3 Pinus taeda
AAAAATTTAAGAAAATCTACACACCTTTTTTCACTTTGTAGGAGCTTGATATTGCCTCTGATGTATCTCTGTATTTTCAGATCATCTAGTTCCAAATTTGTGATATTTAGTAGCCCTTTTTGTCCTCTTTCCAATGCCACAAGTCTGACCCAAATTGGTTTCTCCAAGGAAGATTTATGCAAAATCTCCCACAGTGACTTGATTATAGAGTAGTTCAGTAGAGTGAAATTGTACGACGTGCCACGAGTCACTGTTTCGACCTCTGGATCTGAAAAAAGCATACAAGAAACTACAGTCTGTCCTCTTTCTGCACCTTCTTACAAAATTTCAATCTGATCCCTAGAGAGAAAGTTATGACGATTTTCCCCAGGTCACCTGTTTGGAATGTAATTCAGGAGTCTGCAAAAAGAACAACTTCCTCAGATCATATCTCCGCAAATATCAAGTGAAAAGCTCTGAAATTCGGATCCAAGGTTCAGCGCGATGTATTCTCAAATGGGTTTTTTTTGCGACTTCTGAAACGTCACAGAAAAAAAGTTATAGTGAAAATGCCACGATGACTTGTTTGGAGCAGCGAAACCTTAGAATCCAAAGCTCTGATACCAAATGTTATGAAACAAACTCAAAAAAGATAGAAAAGATAGATCAAGGCCTTAGAATTCAGCCTCTTTGAGGGGGAAACCTCCTTTACATTACATAAATGAACAATTCTTGGATGATTCAAATGACAAAACCTCCTTTCTATATTAGGAGTCTAAGGAGTCACAATATAACCCAGCGACCTTAAATATAATAATATTAAGCCACAAAAATAATAATAAAGGGATTCTATGGGCACAGTAATAACAATATGGGCATAGGGGCACAACAATATTAATAAGGGGTATAACTACAATAGTAATGGGGTAATCACTAGTATTATAGGGACCCAACAAGCCTCAAAGGAATTACCTTGGAGGTTTCAAGTGGAAGCATGTGACGATACCACCAAGACGACGTGGCATGGTGGGGTCCATTGGTAGGGAAGCCTCTGTTGAATCTCTATCATTGATTGTTAAGCATTCTCCCTGCCATTGAATGGACCCTGAGTTTCATTATAATGTGGAATTTGAACTTTACCATGTAGAGGAGGACTAGGTGGGATCCACTACCATTGTAGCAAGTGACGTGGCCTTCGAACCTCGTGGCAGTTGGAGAGAAAGACATGTGTCAGTAAGATTCAAGGGTTTTTTGGGGCTAAATGTTTAGTAAATGGATGAATAATGGCACACCCGGAGGGGGAACCACATGGAGGGTGACATCACCTTGGCGAAAAGGGTCCCTGACACCACCCTAACACCTTGTCCATAGTGATTTCTTGTGGAGTTGGATGCAATCCCGCTAGGGGTTAATCCCTAGGGTGATGCGGACATGGTGGGGCCCACATGCATAGGTGTAATGGGATTGCGACCCATGTGATTGGAGAAAGTGAGTGAGGTGGCGATATAACTTGATGGCTCCATGTAACCTTGATGGTTTTAAATGCACTGCAAGGAATAAGGATCGAGATGATGTGGTGGTGGTGGAGATGAGCGTGCGACCATAGCAAATGAGTGATTGGTGCACATTAGAGGAGGGTCCACAAGGGATCCACGTAACACAGATGCTTCCTCCCAGAAAGTTTTAACAAGGAACAAAAAATAATTCTGCTAGGATTTTATTCCCAAGATGGCATGGTCATAGAGGGGCTCACGTTTGCATACCCTATTTGTATTGTTTGTATATATTATACATTGGACTGGTGTGAATGGTTCAATAGTTAGGGTAAGGTTGTCGTGCAGTAATTAGGTGGCTATGATATGGATGTCCATGTGGGTACCACATGGGGACCACGTAGATACTACGTGCTAGGCCCAAGACACATGGCATTGTCTGATAGGCTAGACTTTAATCAACCATATCTTTTGATCTAAGAGTCGGATTGAGGAAAATTCTATATTGTTTGAAAGGTCTCGATGAGATGAAAAAATAAAATTATGTCTTCCATTTTAGGCTTTAAGGAAGTTGAAAAAGGTTGAAATTTTAGACCCCATTTCCATAACTATACCTTGGATGTCGAATCATAAAAGTAACTCCCTCCTACCCTAAGTAGGGGTTAGGGATAGTAGGGGGTGTGTTACAAAGTGGTATTAGAGCCTCCAAGTTCAACTCTTGGACTAGATGGGATCTCTCATAGAGGAAATGTAGACAAGGGTTAAACTCTATACCTTTCGTAATAAGTTGGTGTCTTGTTACAGAATTAACAACACGATTAGATCCAATTCTTGGATCTTTGGAGCTAGGTTGGAGCTCTAGCTCTGAGTGTTGTGGTTGAAGGTGGATAGGATTACATGATATTTATAACATTTGAATGTGATTTTTATGTTGGTTTCAAGGATGTTCTAGTATGATTTATTTTATTAAAAAATGTGATGATATTTCATGTTTTTTCTATTCAACATATTGAAGGTCTGGACACTCTATTGTTGTGACCATGGATTCTTTTTATTTCTTTTATTTTTTGCAAAACTACCTTCATGGTTTTGTGCATGATTATTTAAGTGGTTTTTGCTTACACACTTTGGATGAATGATCATGTGAATGCTCATATGATATGGGAGATTTTTGGGAAATCCCTATGTTTCTTGTTGTTGGTGTTGATTATAGCACTATGGTCATGGATTGGATGATTTCTTGTTTGTGCAAGTGTGTTCTAGGTGTAGCACTGTGATTAAATGGCTATGTATTGATTGTAATATTGTTTTCATATACATGATACACTTCATAAATGTGAAAATGATAAATTAAAAAAAAATATATATATATATATATATATGTGTGTGTGTGTGTGTGTGTGTGTGTGTGTGTGTGATAAATGCTTATGTGTTAAATGGTTCTTAACTAACTTTTGAGATTGAAAATGTTTTGTTTTGTTGGCCTCGGTAAGAAGCTGATTGTAGTTAATGCCGATAAATCTTGGTAATAGACTAATTTTAAACTTGTGAAATTGTTATGAAACCAACTCACAAAAATATTAAAAAAGGATAGATCAATGCCTTCAAAATAAGCTTCTTCAAGGGGAAAACCTCCTTTACATTACACAAATGAACAATTTTTGGATGATACAAATGAGAAGACCTCCTTTATATATATAGGAGTCTAAGGGGACATAATATAATCGGATCTGACATAACAATAATAATGTAAAGGCACAATAATAACAATAGTGGGCTTCTATGGGGCACAATAATAACAATATGGGGACTACTTGGGCACAACAATATAATAAGGGGTTGTACTAATAACAATAAGGGGTTACACTAGTAGTATAGGGACCTAACATGCCCCTCTCCTTCAAAAAGTGTTGTCCTCAAGGCTTGAATAGTTCTCGATGCTTCTTGTTGAGCCTCAAACCTGCACCTTCCTATACACCCTCTTAACCTTCTTTCTCCACTCACTCCATTCATCCAGTTGTTAAATCATTGCATTATAGTCTAAAAAGGACTGTTTATATGGTTTTCTGACTATACTGATGACTGTTGTTTGGTTTAGTTTTTTTGTTCATGCAGCTGCGGAAACTTGTCAGTTTCCGCAGCCAGCACAGGTTTCCGCAGCCAGCACAAGATTCCACAGCTATTTTGTTAAAAGTTGTGCTCCAGGTGTCCTCTGAAGAAACGAGCTACATGGGCAAGCTCCAGATGGCAGGTACATGGAACGTGTCCCTTTAAATCGGCCAAATCATCCATGAGAGGCCGCGGTCAACCAAAGTCAAAGACAAGGCCAGCCAAAGAGTTCAAAGGTGGCACGTCACTGTTTTGGGCACGTGAATGATACGTGGCATATTTCTCAGCTCACGAAGGCACCAACACACCTGGAGATCGTTCCTGAAACGTGAATCTAACAACCAGCCACTCCGAAGATTTAAGAAACATGACGACAGTTACACTAGATCTCGGCTGAAGAGATCTACGTGTCTATGGCAACGCAGTTAATAGCGTAGAAGTTGTTAGTTAGCTGTAGTATTTTTGCATTATAAATAACGCGTCGTTGAACGTTGTAGAGAGACTTTTGATGCATGTGAATTCTGAACTGTTTATGTAATTTCGCGTTGCTGGTTATCTTAGCACCCCACTGTTTTATATGCTGTTGTTTTAATACATGAGAAGACTTTTCTGAAGATAGCCGTGTGATTATTTGATTGGCTGAAGTGGAAGAGGGCCCCTGCAAGATGAAGCCTTATAAAGTGTTTATTTAGTTTCATTATGTTTTTGTTTTTATCATTAGCTTGTACATAATATGTTGTTTTATGTTTCTGCTATTCATATCTTCACCTTTGTTTTCTTAGAGCTGTAAACTGATTAGTGCTTTTCTGCAAGTTCTCTTAGGCAGCCCAGGCAATTTTTCATCTTTTTGATAACTTTTGGCATATGAGATCATCTTGTCCTTCCTGCTAACTTTTATTTTCTGGAGTTTAAATTCAGCACTATCCTTTTCAAGTTCTGATTTTCTTATTTCTTTTTCTGCTAGTTAGATATCATACTGCTCATCAATTTATGACTTCTTTCTGTGTTCAAATGACTATATCAGCAAAGAATTAGAATATTACTAACTGTAGTGTGATTTAGTTGTCATATTGCTTACTCATGGTTGCTTTCCATAAAGTAGATTGAGCTGAATGGTAAAGGACTAGAAGAGTTTAAGTAGTGTGATTAGTTCTTTTATGCAACTTACATTTAGATATCATATTTCTTGACATGTTCATGATTACTTCCCCAAGGTAGATTGAGCTGAAGGGTAAAGGATTTGAAGAATTCAAGTAGTGTGATTAGTTTCTTTTATGCAATTTACTTTCTTGAACAGTTAGATATCATATTGCTTAACTTGTTTATGATTACTTCCCACCAGGTAGATTGAGCCGAAGGGCAAAGGATCTGAAAAGTTAAAGTAGTGTGAATTAGCTGCTTTGCTTTAAGTTTGAGTTGTTTTTCAAGTTTTTGCTTTCTTTTCATTTTCAGCAGCAAGGATACTGGGCCATTGTCATTAGTTCACTATTTGATGCATTTATTTTCTCTTAAGAATTGATTTCATTTTAGTTGTTGTAAAGCTTTCTTTTAAGCACTTTCAAGTTTAGAAACCATCACCGCCCACACTCCATACTTCACTTTCATCCTCGCCATCACACATTAGGGAAAGATAAATCCAAAAACTAACTAAAGTAAGAAAAAGGTTAACTAAGCACATATGGTGCACCACACTTCATCAGTTTACGATACCCGGATTGATAATTTATGTAGAGAAATTTAAGACGTTAAATTGACTAGACAATAATCAAGTTAACATATAACATAATAATCAAGTTAACTATCATATGAAAATAATCAAGTTAACATAGAACATACTTATCAACAACATATAACATAGTCATCAAGTTATCTAACACAAAACAATAATAACAATGCATATAACAACGAGTTACTATCATTCATGACTATTTGACACATGTGCATACGACTACACTAATCAACTATCATTTATCATACATTTAACCATAATAATAGAATGAAAAGCATATAAGTCACCCTAATTCTTATAACAACTAGTAACCACATTCCTGTATGCCAAATATACAAACCTATATGACAATCTTCTCTTACCCCAAAGTCTAGTGCTACCACCTTGCTTTGATGTTCTGCATCTCCTGCTCTATCTCAACCAACACATCAACATCATAACATACCGAAAACATCATGATGACCTAAAATGCATACAAGGATCTCATGGACAACGACCTTAACCATGAAAATGCATGCATAACAACAAATAGACACTGACCTACATAACAAATGCATATACAACCGACATACCTTCATGACAAACACATCCCAACAACAACCTCATCAACTTGTACATGGTGACACAACAACAACGATGACCACCACCATGCATACATAACAAGCACACAATCCACAAGCATAAATAACACATATGTAACTGACATGTATGCATGAAAAACACATTCCACCCATCTAGTCCAAGTGTTGAACCATGCTTTGATACCACTCTGTAACACCACCCTCCCACATTTACTAAAGTTAACTAGTCCGTTGGGGTAAACATGTGACGAGAAGCTACTATGATATGATTCAACTCCCCATGTATAGTTAAGGAAGTGGAACTGACAAAACACAACCAACCTGACCTTCTACGCATGCTACAAAACGTTTAGTTTCTAACCAACCTTCTTAGGTGACCAATCCCTGAGGAAACCCAGCATCTTACTGACCTAGAGCCTCAGTCACTCCCATGACATGGGCATGCATGCGAATGGGGCCCTCTAGTCACTCATACAACAAGGGCATGAAAGTCACTGGGGTCATTTTCAACTAGTTTAGAGCTCGTGACCCTCGATTTTGTGCCACCTTTTCAGGGCTAGGTCTTAGGCCACTGCGCAAAACTTCATGAAACTTTCAGAATTAAAATTAACATTGAAACAATGATACAAATGTAAATAATCAAACAAAGACTTGAATAGACCCCTACTATCCATGATAGACATTTCGTAACACATGTCATAAAAATGCATTCTATAAGTCATAACAACATATCTGACCATAGGGGTCTCATATTTATTTGAAAATCACTAAGAAGCATTGATGCCTTATCACATTATCATCTATTATGTCATATATTCATTGTTAATTATTTTATAAATCAAAACATGATGAGATTCATACATCATCATTGTCATAAACATACTCATAACCATCATATAAACAACAGGAATAACAAGGATACAACAACCATAGAATCAACATCTAAACCAATACATTTTCACATGAAATACCAAGGATAAGGAACTCTTATTAATGAATGCAAAATCCAACCGGGTTTGGGACTTTCATGAACCACCTGACCATAGATTGGCTGAACCAAATATTTATTTTAGCCAATCACACTCGTTCCATATTCCAAGCATGAATGTGTGACTCATAATCAAAAATAAATAAAAAATAAGCATGGATGTTATCAGATTTCTCCTCCTACACTATTGGGTAATATAATTCTCAGTTAAATTACTTGTCATTAAATTATCAAACTCGGGGTTCGTGAACTTGCGAACTATACTTGCACAATATATGTTAGGAATCAAATTTCTATTTCAAAAGTGAAATTCTACCCTATTGAAAGAAATTTCAAAATGAAATAAAACCTATTAATGGAAAATTTCTAAGATGACCATGTACACACTTTTTTTTTAAAGTCTCAAATTTGGAACTTGGGAAGAAATCTTTTAATTTATGAAATTGAGATGGAAATTGACATGAAAGTAAACTTACTCTATTGACATAAAAATAAATCTATTCTAGTGACATGAAAGTAAAGCTATTTTACCAACGGAAAAGTAAATCTATTCTAATGATTTGAAAGTAAATTTAATCTAGAAAGCAGAAAATGCTATACTAAGAAAGCATTAAGTTCTTAAACTATGAAATTTAAAGACAATTTTGTCTGAAAGTAGTAAGAGATCAATTGAAAATACTAATGTGTACATTTTCAAATTATAATGATTTGTGAGTATCTATCAAACAAATTGAAAAGAAATGAATTTATGAAATGAAAGAAATAATGCTTAACCTGTAAAAGAACATAAATGGAATAATTATGAACGAATGTAAAAAATCCATCTAATTAAAAGACTTAAAATGAACATAAAGAAACAAAAATATAAAACATTAGAATACATCCCATACTCATTATGTGGCCATCCCAAAGTGCATGAGAGGTGGAAAGTTTAGAAAACTCTTGATCAAACACCAAATGAAGGCACAACCATATCAAAGTGAACTACAATGGTATTCATTATATCAATCATAAGCATAGTGTCAATACTTAACATCCAAAACTGTACATTGAAGCATGAGTATTGCTCCCAAACTTTTCACACCTTTTGAGAGGAGTATACACTCCTATTTATACAAAAAGTAAGATAACTAACTCATGAATGTAGATTCACAAATCTCTCCTAGATTGATCTAGTTGGATATTGGTGGCCACCTACCTATTCCACCTAGATCCTATAGTCAGTTTCATATGTTTCCTTGTTTATTTAAGCATTTACTATTTTTAGCAGTTTTTCGGGTCTTGAAATTCCAGAGCAGTTTTGACCCCCTAAAAGGAATTTTTTTAGATCCGCTGCAAGCCCAAAATTGTGGGCAGGAGCCTATGGTGAAACCTATACTACTCGGAGAGACATTTCCAACAAGGTATCATATGCACCAAACGGAGATAATATGACAAAGTTACGACCCCAGGAAGTTGGTTGCCGAACTAACCCCAATGGGGCCCACAAACTCTTGGTCTTACATCTCCTGGGGTTAGAGTTTTGGTTGTTTAGGGTTTTCTCATGTTTTTCAATAATAAATAGGCCCTTGAGCCTCATTGTAACACAATTCAGAGGCATGTAGCCACCACATCTCTTCTCAGAGATAACTACCATTACCCGAGCTATCTTATTTCCATTCTATTTGTAAGCATAGTTCAATATTTTTCTATTAATGAAATGAAATGTTTTTCTGTTGCATCTCTGTATTTATGATTATATCTATAATTTGTTGTGTTCCTATTTAATTTCATATTAGTGGTACCAGAGTGTTCTGCTCTTTCTCTGTTTTTTTGTGGATGTACCCAAGGAAGTCAGGGTATAAGGAGTTAGGGCTCGATCTGGTTGAACCACTGAAAGATTAGCCTCGCAAACCCCATTGATCTCCCATGGTGGAAGAAAAGAAAGATGAGGGGTAAAGGGATCCTTTCAAACTATTGCTCGAGGAAGCCCTCGAGTGACAGAGGAACGTGATGATGGACAACTTTGCCCAGATCCTTTTACGACTACCCATAGGTGATGCATCTTCATCCAACATCCACTCTGGAGGCACCACTCCTTTTAAGGTACAAGTTAATTTCAATATTCCCATATTTGAGGGCCTGATAGATGCATACATCGTAGATAAATTGTTAAATCATTTGGAAGGATATTTTTCAGTTCATGACTTTTCCCATCGAAAAAATATTACTTTTGTACTTCTCAAAGCTACCCCACACGTCAAGGACTGGTGGGAAACCTACTGTGAACAAAAAGATGAGAGTGAACCCTTGTTGTTTTCGGCTGCACCCACTTGGGATTCTTTCCAAGACACCATCAAGGGACAATATTACCCTGTGTGGAGCTATGAAGATAAATACATTAAGTGGACCACACTATGGCAGGGACAGAACCAAGTGTGTCGGAGTTCACAAATAATTTCCACATCCTTCACACGAAGCTGGGTATCAAGGATATTGAGCGGCATTTGGTACTCAAGTACCACGACTATCTGAACAAGTACATCCAGGATGAGATGGAGTTCCTAGACATTTCCTTTCTCGACATGGTGTACCGATACGCTGTCAAAATTGAGTAGAAGTTTAAATAGAAGAGGTGGGACTTTTGATCTGCGAATCCAAAGCAAGGAAAATGTGCCCCAAACCACATGGAAAAGGACAAAGCCAAGGCGGGGCTACCCAAGATAGCTCGCTAAAGCTGCAAGCAAAGAACAACACCACAAAGACAAAGAAGGACATGGGAAAATGGTATGAGTTCCATAAGAGCTCCACTCACAACACAAATGAGTGTCGGGCCAAGAAATCATTGGTGGCCGAGCTGAAGGCCTCCGAATGAGATGCATGTTCTGACTTTGAATCTGAACCAGATAAGGGGAATGAAAAAGGCAAGAAGATCATTGATGTGGAGCCCAGTGCGACCATGGCCACCACCAAGATCCAGAATATTGAGCCTAGAGATCCAGAGGAGGGGGAACGCCTCTTCCACTCACATATCTTGGTGAAGGGTTATACGTTGTAGCTCATTGTCGATAGTGGGAGCCAAAAGAACCTCATTTCAGTAGAGGTCGTGAAGCGAATGGGCCTAAAGACTAAAACACATCCATAGCCGTAAACCATCAGGTGGCTTCACCAAGAACGATATCTCTGTGTCAGCGAGCAATGTCGCCTTCCCTATAGCATCAAGCCCTTCATGGATGAGGTACTGTGTGATATTTCTCCTCTTGAAAGTTGTGATGTACTATTAGGAAAACCATACTTGTGGAAGTGATGTGTTGCATATGAGTGTAGACCTCGCTTTTTGATCATTACTTTGGCCAATAAGTTGTACAGGATACCAGAGGTAGCCCTGCCTATTGTCATCTCTTTGATCACTGTAATGTAATGCTGTAAGATCATTTCCTAGAACAGGAAATTTGTTTTCCTTATGATTCACCCTCAGGGCAAGAAGAAGGTTGTGGCCACAACTTCCAAGAAGGGCTCCTATGCACATGAGCAGCAAATGGACAAGGTAGTGGAGGAGTACAGGGATATTTTCGGCTCACCTACAAGGGTACCTCTGCACTGTCAAGTCAAGCACTCCATCAATCTGACCCTGGGTGTATCACTGCCGAATGGACTGACCTATTGACACTTTGTTATGGAGAACGATGAGATCAAGAGGCAGATTCAGGAACTATTGCAGAAAGGGTACATCAGACCAAGCTCTTCACCCTATGGGAACCCGATTGTATTGGTATAGAAGAAGGATGGGACTTGGAGACTCTGCATTGATTATCGGGTGCTAAACAAGTTCATTGTCTGGAATATGTACCCAATCCCGTGGATTGATGATGTCCTTCTAGACCAACTCAAGGGGGCCAAATATTTCAACAAGATTTACTTGAAGTTAGGTTATCACCAGGTGCCTATCAAACCCTCTGATGTGTGGAAGTCTTCCTTCAAATCCAAGGAGGGCTTTTTCGAATGGTTGGTCATGCCATTCGAATTAACGAATGCCCCTGCAACCTTCATGAGATTGATGGATGACATATTTCGACCCTTCACCAATGCATTCGTGGTGGTGTACTTAGATGATATCTTGATCTTCAGCCAAAGTTGGGAAGAGCACCTCCACCATATTTGACAGGTCCTTCAAACCCTGCGACAACACAAGCTATGTGCTAACTTGGAGAAATGCACTTTTGGCCTAACCCAGGTTAAGTGTCCGAGGTACATCATTGATAGGAAGGGTGTACATGTGGACCCAGCCAAGATGAAATTCATTCGGAATTGGCCAGCCCCGACCACTCTAACAGAGCTCTGTAGATTTTTTTGTCTTGCCAATTTCTACCACAGGTTCATGTTGGGTTTCTCTCATATCACTTGGCCTTTAAGTCAAGTCACCAAGGATGGAGCGAAAGAAATGTTTTTGGTCTGAAACCCAACAAGAAGTGTTTTCCAAGTTGAAGCATCACCTTTTTTCTGCACTAGTGCTCACATTACCAGACCTACAATAACCATTTGAGATTGAGATAGAGACCTCCGACTATGATATTGGTGCAGTTGTTACTCAACATGGGCATTAAGTGGCTTAGCACAATGAGACACTTTCAAACATAGTCCGAAAGTATCCCAGTTATGAAAATTAAATGTATGTCATTGTGCAGGGATGTCGTCAATGGAAGCATTACATTCTAGGGAAGGAAATGGTCATCCACACCGACCACTGACCCCTGCAGTTCATACATACACAAGGGAAGATGCAGAATGATCGCTATCAAAAATGGTCCACTTACCTGTGAAAATTCCATTTAAACATTAAGTATAAGAAGGGTAGCACCAATATTGTCATTGATTGCCTCAGCCAATAACCATTCATGGCGCTAATCACTGTGCTCGACTCTTGTGGGAACGAGACTTCAAGGTGGCCTCATCTTTACACAAGCGATCCATAATTCAACAACACATACCAGACACCCCTGGAAGGGAAGAAGGTTCCAAATTTTCACCTTCATGATGCACTATTATGCCACATAGGACACATCTATGTTCCTTCAAGTGAGCATGCCAAGATGATTTGGGAGGTGCACTATAGTCGGGTCGCAGGACATTTCGAAGTAGAGAAAACAATGGTGATATTACAGAAGTATTTTTATTGGTTGAAAATTTGTTAGGATATTGGGGAGTGTTGGGTGCAGTATAGGGTCTATAAATGTACCAACATTTAATTTGTCAATCCAGATAGTTCGTGAACTTCGAGACATAGCACTGGAAATGCTAGAGAAAGCCCCTGGCAACCTGCAAAACAAATGTTAGTCTATCTTGCGTATTAATCTCATCAATAAATGAAATCCTGCACTAAAAGAGAATTCAAGAAACACTAATCCAAACAATTAAATCATGTGGGAAATAAAAGGAAAACCAATGCGAAAGGAAATTCTATGTATGAGAAAACAAAAAGGGAATCATAACTTGAAACCAAACAATGTCGACACAATATTGAGAGACTGTAAATCATGGAAGGAATTCAAAATCAATCTGCCTGTACTAATTCTTCTTGTACTAATTATATGTGAAATTAACTTGAAAGCATTGACAAGTAAATCTACTGCGTAAATAACTTATGAAAGAAATTAAATTAATATGAATCTCGCCTTCCTTGTCCCTGAAAATAAATCATGGAGAATTGTCCAGGAGTTTAATGGAAAATAAATTTTATTGTTTTAAACATGAAACAATTCTCTTTCATTAATATTGGCTCCGCGACATACAAGTAATATATGGTTTTTGTAAGCATAGATTGAATGAATATGTCAGTACCTCAAAACCATAATCACTCACATTGTTTTCATGTTTTGGAATATAAATCAATTACATCTCATCAACACATAAGCCAATCTTGTAAATAAGAACAAATGGAGGGACACAATTTGATATTGAAGAAATATCCCAAGTGTAAGCACAAATCTCAAGTACAGGAACAATTTCTTAATGCTGAAAATCAATAAAGTTTAGAGTTGAAAGGAAAACGTTGCAACAAATTAAATAACATCAATCTGGAGAAGGAAAGAGACTATAAATTATTAAATAAACTTCACACAGTAAATGACAATTTAAATGCTAATTAATTTAAGAAATGAAGAGCGGTGGCAAGCTAGTCTGGCGGCCAACCCAACTAGCTCACAACCTCGATTAACCTAGTTCACACAACAGTCAAAATCATTAGATGCAATAAATAAATAGATAGAACATAGATGAAAATTGCTTCAATTAATTCTTGAAAAACAATCTTTACATCAAGCAGACAATGCTCAGCTCTAGAAAGACAATAGGAGTGATCCACCAGTTATGAACTCCATGATGCTACATTGGGACAATTCCTCTTCCCTTATGTGCCTTCCTCTGGTGTGCACTGTCCCTGGTTCGATTGATTTCCTTCCTTACTGTCTAATTGTCTAATTAACTGACTCATTTATGTTTGCTCCATTCGATTTCTTATATAGACATCGAATTACATACTGGGCCTTTTAATTCAACCAATTAAAATATAGAATATAATTAGTTTTAACAATTTTCCGAAATAAGAATTAGTTTGAAACCGAGTTTCAAAAGAGGGGACGATTCTGGTGAATCGTTTCTCTTTTCTTGTAGTAGTTGTTGTTGGAAGGTGAGATTCAATTTCCTTTCAATTCTGCGTAATGACTTTCCCAGTCACTGCTACATCCCTCATGGCCTTCAGATATGGTGCTGGAAGATTCAATCCATACTATTTCTGAGCACCTCTATTATATTTGTTGTAACAATACTGTGCTTGTGTTGTTCAAAGGCTAAAGATGCCTTTCTCATGAGTATAGAACTAGCAATAGCTCCTGAAATTACTGGATTTGATGAAAGCCTCAACAACTTATCTTCTTTGTTAGATGCTACTCCCTTTCTAGCCCATGAAGAGAATTCGACAACACTGCCTGAAAGGATGTCACCTTGACCACCACACCGAGGAGGAGATCCAAACATACTTACACCATAGACTGCATTTCCATCACTGATAAAATCTACTTTTCCCTTTTTCAAGATTTTCAATCCTCCCATTTGTTCAGCCAAAATTTGTAATTGCTATGGAGCGTCGTTCTCATCTTTTTCCTGTTTTCCACCTAAAATATTCAAATTTTGTTCCATCACCTTTTGAACTAAGAGTTTGTGTTCATTTACATTTTGTGTGAGGATGACTAGAGGATAACTAGCCACCAGTTCAGAATCGTTCGTGACAAGAAATAGTCCATCCCCATCAATAACAATTGGAATGTTGTGTTTCCTTGGAAGTTATATAATTTCTGCCATGCACTCCAAAAGAAATGGATCCTTGCCAAGCCCAGGCCCAACAACGAGAAAATCAAACCAACAAGTATGTTAAGGGCATGCCTTGTCATGCCATTTGCAAAATGCTCTTTCATGTGCTGAGCACTTTCCAAAGTGCACAATCTATGTATCTTGCCCAACAATATTGGCCACAATTCGAGTCCCATGAACTGGAGGGTTCAAGTATAGGCATAAATTCAACCACAATGATATCAGTGTAAGAGTTTGCATGTTGCTAACAAAATACCACTGCGTTCATGAACATAGCATAAGACCAGGTTTGAGTTCAGCATAGTGCAGGAAGCCATAAAATGGTGCAGGTAGGTAAATGCAACAGTGCAAGCACGTAAATTCAATGGTTCAGGCACATAAATGCAATGGTGTAGGCACGTCCCAAAGTATAATCAAACCGATTTTAATCCTGCAACATACAAACCTTAATTAAACTCTAATGTTATTTTAATCTTGTTAAAACAAAGAAGTAACAAATACTCTTCCAAAATAATCATTTAGCCAATCGACAACATGAGAGAAATAAATAAAAATAAGACAAAACGAAGACCCTTAACCTTATGAACTGCTTTTATCCCACCTATTAGATATAGATTCAAAGTCATTTAAGAACATTTTACATTTTCTCTTTTTATAAGTTAATTGAAGGCCACTATCCTATCTTGGTAACCAACTATCGATAGTGCCATTCACGAGAATTAATAAGAATGAACAAGCTGGCTCGCGATGAGACCTCTCGTCTTCTAGTTTTTCAACTGAAAGCCATTACCCTGGCTTAGTGACCAGTGCGGTAATGTCATTCTCCTTAAGACCCATGATCATAGTAGGTCGGTTCGCAATGAGACCTCCTATCCCTCAATTAATTCATTTATGTTTTTTTAGAAAAAAACTTAGATTATGATTAGCCTCAGATGGGTTACTTAATAGGCGGGGAAGAAAATCTACTCTTTAAGAGTGAAGGATGGCGTGAAAAGTTTTTAATTACTATTCTTCATTATTTGGTCATGCTACCCTAAGAACTTATTTTAAAAACATCTCCAATAATGACCAAAAATATTCCTTGAGTTGATCATGCTAGGGTTCTTTATGAAAGCTTATTTTAGTTTTGTAGGCATGGTCCATCATAGGAGGTTTTTAATTGATCCCTTCGAAGAGGAATTAAAAAGATGTTCTGAATAATAGTTTTCAAGGATAGGAGGAAAGTATTACATGTAACTTATAACAATATCCTTGACTGACATGTTAATCCATAATCAAAGTCAATTTAAAATATGTGGTATTAAGTGTAAATTTCTTCTGACAAGTCTTACCATGAGAGTGCATGATAATAGAAATTTCAAAAGATGTGTTTTTAGGGAATCACAAGTTCAAGAGTGTTGTTATGCATCTTTATTCATTATTCTCCTATTATCCTACCCTATTTTTAGAGAAAGAAATATCACCTTTAACTGAAGGCATACTTCTAATGAAGCCATGTGCATAACAAAATGCTGATTATACTCACACTTAGTTTTAAAAAATAGACTTCAAGACATACCAAAGCATGAGTAACTAGTTGCTTCAATTAATATGGTACCAAGAGTTTTTGAATGATGAGGAAATAAGATGGCTTGATGACTGCTTGAAACCAGGATTCAATGGAATCCAGATATTTATGATTCTCCAATTAATGCAAGTCTTCCACATTTTGATAGTCACTTTCCTGGAGGCACAAAGAATCTGGTGAAAGACAAAAGATAAATCCCTCAAATTCAGGCTCAAATATTTGATTTTCATATTGACAAGAATGGTTGAGAGAGATTCTAGGGTTTCGAGTTTCAACACCATTTTCAAAACAAGTTCCAATGAAAGATCACTCCTCTAGTGGTCTTTGAATTATATCTTCCCGAGTTGAATGCTCTGTAGTAATGGGGGAAGTTTCCAAGTTCATTCCCTTTCCAAACATGGAAGCTATTGCATTTTGTTCAATGGGAAGAATAGGTGTTTGAAACTGTTTTGCAACCTGATGGTTTAGATTAGGGTTTATGACATGGTTTGGGCTAGGGTTTTAGTCAATGCTTGGAGTAAGGTTTGAATTTGGATTGGGATTAGGCTTTGGGCTAGGGTTAGGTCTAGGTTTTGAATTAGAACTAGGGTTAGGTCTAGGGTGCAATTAGGGTGAGGTCTAGGGTATGGACTAGGACTAGGGTATGGATTAGGGTTTGAATGAGAGCTAGGTATGGGTAAGGATAACGAGTAGGGTAAGGATTAGGATAAGGGGTAGGTTATGGATTAAGGCTAGCATAAGGTTGCACATGCAGTTGGGATCATGGAGGAGGATAACTTATGGTGCATTGGAAAGAAATTGTGGCTATTGTTGGTGCTCATATGGTTGAATTTGCATGGGATATTGTCCTAGAGATAAGGATCCAAATGATTCTTAAGGCCATGGTGATATCTGGCTCGAGGATGAGGGCCAAGGAGAGGGTCACTGCAACCATGAATTAGGATATTCAATTGGAGGAGGATTAGAAGTTTGCCATGAAACTGCAAGATTATAAACATGTTGATGAGCCTGCTCAGGAAAATAAGCATTATTCCAAGTATCAAATGATAATGGGGTTTGAGTTATACCTGGTAGTAGATTTGATTCCTTACTTGATTTCCTAAGTACTTACAGTAATCTTGGTAGTGATGGGCAATGCTCTGTTGGATGATCTTCTTCAAAAATTTTGCAATTTTTCAGGCTACTAAGTGGACACTTTCCAAGGAGGTGTTTCTTTCTACAGTTGGCACAAAAGATAAGCAGTGGGTTTTCATCTTGCTTCCACTCTTCCTACAAATCATCCAATTTTGAAATCAAAGATTTAATAATGTCATTTTTATGTTCAATCAAAATATTAAATTTTTCAATTGTTAATTCTTCATTGGATGAATTGTATGTCTTTGTAGCAACATAAAAAATCCTCATTGAATGATTCCTCAAAATACCATTTTCCTATTTTTAACAAGCCCACTGGTACATTTGTTAGCACATGTGTATATATATGTGTAGGGTGGGTGGGGGGTTCTTACAAAATTAAAGAAAATGAGGAGCCTTAAAGAAAAAATGTAGAAAAGAAATAAATTCAAAGAACATAAAATTGCAAGAGAAACTAGGTGAAGGAAAAAAAACAAATGCGCTAGATCACCAAGGTCAATCCCCTGAGCGCCTCCCCAACAACGGCGCCAAAATTTTCAGTGCAATATAGGTCTATAAATGTACCAACATTTAATTTGTCAATCCAGATAGCTTGTGAACTTCGAGACACTGCACTGTAAATGCCAAAGAAAGCTCCTAGCAACCTGAAAAACAAATGCTAGTATATCTTGCGTATTAATCTCGCCGATAAATGAAATCCTGCACTAAAATAAAATTAGAGAAACACCAATCCAAACAATTAAATCATGCGGGAAATAAGAGGAAAACTAATGCGAAAGGAAATTCTTAGTATGAGCAAATAGAAAGGGAATCATAACTGAAAACCAAACAGTGTCGACACAATATCGAGAAACTGTAAATGCTGGAAGGAATTCAAAAGCAATTCAAAATCATTATGCCTGTACTAATTCTGCTTGTACTAATTCTGTGTGAAATTAACTTGAAAGCATCGCAAGTAAATCTAATGCTTAAATAACTTATGAAAGAAATTAAATTAATATGAATCTCGCCTTCCTTGTCCCTGAAAATAAATCATGGAGAACTGTCCAAGAGTTTAATGGAAAGTAAATATTATTGTTTTAAACATGACACAATTTTATTTCGTTAATATCGGCTCTGCATCATACAAGTAATATATGGTCTTTGTAAGCATAGATTGAATGAATATGTCAGTACCTCAAAACCATAATCACTCACATCATTTTCATGTTCTGGAATATAAATCAATTACAACTCATCAACACATAAACCGATCTTGTAAATAAGAACAACTGGAGGGACACAATTTGATATGAAGAAATATCCCAAGTGTAAGCACAAATCTAAAGTACAAGAACAATTTCTTAATGCAGCAAATCAATGAATTTTAGAGCTGAAAGGAAAACATTGCAGCAAATTAAATAACATTAATCTGGAGAAGGAAAGAGACTATAAATTATTAAATAAACTTTACACAGTAAATGACAATTTAAATGCTAATTAATTTAAGAAATGAAGAGTGGTGGCGAACTGATCTGGCGGCCAACCCAACCATCTCACACCCTCGATTAGCCCAATTCACACAGTAGTCAAAATCATTAGATGCAATAAATAAATAGAGAAAACATAGATGAAAATTACTTCAATTAATTCCTAAAAAACAATCTTTACATCAAGCAGACAATGCTCAGCTCCAACAAGACAATAAGATAGATCCACTAGTTATGAACTCCATGAGGCTACATTTAGACAACTCCTCTTCCCTTCTACACCTTCCTCTCATGTGCACTGTCCCTGGCTCGATCGATTTCCTTCCTTACTGTCTAATTGTCTAATTAATTAACTAATTTATGTTTGCTCCAGTCGATTTCTTATATAGACATCGAACTACATATTGGGCCTTTTAATTCAGCTAATTAAAATATAGAAGATTATTAGTTTTAAAAATTTGCTGAAATAAGAATTACTTTGAAACTGAGTGTCGAAAGAGGGAACGATTATGGTGAATCATTCCTCTTTTCCTGGAGTAGTTGTTGCTGGAAGGTGCGATTCAACAGCCCTTCAGTTCCACGTAATGACTTTCCCAGTCACTGCAATGTCCCTTGTGGCCTTCAGATACAGTGCTGGAAGATTCAGTCCATACTATTTACGAGCACCTCTATGATATTTGTTGTAACAATTGTTAGGACCCCATATTGTCTTTCTCTGACCATACATTTTGTTATAATATCACCCTTTTCAACCCATATTTGAAAGTCCTTGTTAAGTGTTTTGACTCAATTATTCCAAAGGTATGCAGTGACTCTTCTCATCACTATATGTTTAATTATTTAACATATAATCATGCTATCTTCATAATTGATCTTTGAAGTTGATTGAGTTGTTGAATAAATAAAGAATGATGTGCAAACTGCATTGCTGAAACTGCCTAAAGCTGGCAGGACTATCTTTTGCAGTTGCTAAAACAGCAAGAACAACACACGAATCTCGAAGCTAAAACAATTGAGATTTGCATACTAGATTTGACAACAACAAAGGAACTTGATCTATCACCGAGAAAGTTGTTACATTGGTTGTAACGTTCATAATCTAAATTACTGTAATAACATTCTGTTGACGGGAAACTGATTTCCCTATTTTTGTATAATGGGTTGAACTAGAATTTATAATGTAAATCTTTTGTAATAGATGTATCCTCTATAAAGAGGAGACATCTACATTAGAAGGGGGAATGAACAAGCTGTAACAGGAGGTTGTAGTTGAAGGAACGAGACTGAATCTTTTCTGTAATATGGTATATTGATGAATGAATAGAGTTTTGTTCTCAGTATCTCATCTTATTTTCTATTTCCTGGGGAATCTTGTGAGAAGGACAGGGCCCACCTTCATCACAAGATTCACCCATTATCTTTATATCGTGTGTTAAGTGTGATTTATGTTCATACCTTGTTAACAACTAATGTTTCTGGATGTTATTTTACTTTTGCTGAAACTCTATTTCTTTCTTAATCGGTTGATGTTATTTCATGAGTGTCTCACCAGTGATTAGGTTTACAGAGTGAATTGGCGAACTAGATGAACAGAGGCAGGTGCTAAAGGTTCCCACTCTGGGGATAGGGTCCTGATCCTTTGTTACATAATAGCCATTGTTTTCTTTTGTATATTTATTCTTTCTGATCAATTATTCATCTCTTGTTAGATATCTGCAATAGAGTATAGTTGTTGTAACATAGAGTGAAGATTTAATGAGGTGTGATTTATTTATACTACAACTTTTAGTGCTATTAAAATTGAGTACATACAGTACGTAGTTGCCTTTGAAATAATCGGACTTTCCCGGGTTGACAATTTATGTGGCACTTGACTGTTTAATTAATAAGAAATTAAAGTGACCAACATTTCGATGCCGTTGCCGGGGAAGGTGACCAAAGATTCTAAGAGAATTAATGATTTTCTTTTAGATGTACAGGATGCATGAGAGGACACAGGAAAACTAACCCTATAGGCGGCAGGGGCAAAGGCAGAGGAGGAAGGAAAACTTTCATTGACGACGTTATTTCAAAAGTTGAAACATCTCAGAAGGTAAGCTCTCAGAGGCTACAGACTCAGCACTCTCTCCGGACGGATTACGAAACGGAGGAAGTATTGGGACCAGAAAGGGCCGAAGAGACAGTAGAACAAATCAAGGAGTCAGTGGAAGATATTGAGGAACCAATAGAAGATATTGAAGTTGAGGAACCAGTTGAGAACATTGAGAGCCCAACAGAAAGCGCTGAAGACCGAGAAAGTGAAACATGGGAACAACCAATGGACGGAAACAATGAAGGACCCTTTGGTGGGGGACAAAGAGAAGGAAGAGGAGAAAATTCCCTTTCCACCTTGGAATTTCCTATTGACGATCTTCCTAGAGGGGAAACTCCTATGAAGAACATCCCACTCTCAGCCCTACCTAATTTCCATGGTTTATCATCTGAAGACCTTGATGAATTTTTGTTTGAGTTTGATATATTGTGTAGGAGTTATGATTATGTTACTAATCCTCAAAAGTTAAAGTTATTTCCAGCAACATTAAAAGGAAATGCACTGAGGTGGTTCATGAGCTTGGGAAGATATGTGATCACAACATGGGATTAGATGAAAGAAAAGTTCCTAGCCAAATATTAAGACTATTGCCGAACAAGAGAAAGGAAGGAGGAATTATTTAAGATGGTTCAGAAGGAGGACAAAAATCTGGAGGATTTCGTGGAGAGATTACAATATAATTTGCAGAGATCCGATCATCCTAATATGAGTAAGGACATTCTTAAGTCAATACTATTGAAAGGGGTACGGGATGACTATTTAGACATGTTGAATATGCTTGGAAAACGGAACATATCTAAGGAATCTTATGATGAGATTGTCAACCTCTGTAAGAGATGTTCAAGAGAAGCAACAAACAGACCAAAAAACAGAGATACTACATACTCAAGAGTCCAAAAATCAGCTAGTGGAGGAGCAACACGAGCTGAAATAGGTAACTTACTTGAAGAATTTAAAACTAAAATGTTAAGCTCTTTTGCTTCACAAATTGGTACCTTGCAGGTTAAAAAGAAGCAGGCAGAGGCAGAAGCTGCTTTGGCTATTTTCTACTCTAAATGCAGAGAAAAACACCCACTAAGGGAATGCCCACTGAACAAGGTACCAATTTGCACTATTTGCGAGAAGGACCATGAGACTCAACAATGCCCTTCTTTACCAGGAATAAAAGCAGCACTGCAACCAACTGAAGAAGAAGCTAAAGCAGTTTACTTGCTGACACAGAGGAGGCAATGGCAACCACAAGGACAAGGTACAAATTCTAATATGCCATTTAATCGTTGGAATAATCATCCTCATTTTCAAGCAAATTACCCTCCCTTTAATCAAATGCAATACCCACCCTTTAACCAAATGAACTTCCCACCCATGCAGCAACCAAACCCTCCCTTTGTGGATCCTACAGTATGGAATCCCTGGGCTCTACAACAATCTTATTTTAATCAGTGGAATCCAAGCTGGACAGCTTAGCAAATCCCATTTCCAAACCAATTCCCCCAGTATCAGAAATCTCTCTCTCTGCCATCAAATGCTCCACCGAATAACCAAACAATGAGACCCCAGCTGCCTGTGCAACCGAGTCCCAACCCTAATAATAATAAAACTCTGCAGGTCATTGATATTCAGAACCAACCTATTTTCCCTATGCAATGTAACAATATTCATTTGCAGTCTAGGAGAGTAGTCGAACCTATTATTGACGACATTACTTCTTCTGACTCTGATAAAGAGGAGACAGGAAAAGATAAGTCATCCAATAAGAATGTTGGAACAGTTGAGTCATCCTCTAATAAAACTGCTGAAACAGCAGAGCCGCCATTCCCTGAATGTCTAGCTCTTACCAAGACACTTGAGCTACCTGCTTTTAACCTTTTAGGAGAATTTTAGAATCTGTATGTTAAAATTCCACTCTTACAAGAACTTAGAGATGTACCAATTTATGCTAGAACTGTCAGAGACATTTGCATTAAGAAATCTGGAAGAAAAGCTAAAGATCCCCTCACAGTTCATGTGATGGGTGATCTAGCTGCTTTAATGTTAGGAAAAACTCCTCCTGTGAAATATGGTGACCCTGGTCATCTTACAGTTATAGTACAGGTTGGAAAAACTTTTGTTTCCAGCGTTCTGGTAAATTTAGGTGTTGCTATAAACATTATGACACTTGAAACTTCACAATTATTACAGTTAAAGAATATAATTAGAGAAACCCCAACTATTCTATAACTAGCTGACCGTTCCACAATCAAACCAGAAGGGGTTATTGAAGACCTGATAATTTTAGTCGAATCTTGGAACTACCCACTGATTTTGTTGTATTGCAGACTAAAACAAAGTTGGGGGGACATCCATTGATTTTAGGGAGACCTTGGCTGGCTACAGCAGATGCCTTTATCAGTTGTAGATCAGGTTCAATGACAATTTCTAATGGATGTGAAACTAAGCAACTTACTCTTTACCCTCATGCTACACCTATGATTAACAATGATAACTTTGTATGGTTATACTATGAGGATGATGATACCCAATCCATCTTGACTATTGGACAAGCCTTAACTTTTAAATATACAATCGAGGATGAACTAATTAGTAATTTTATTTCTGAACCTTCTTCGGTTAACTCTGAAACACATGATCAATTGACTGCAATCTTGGAACCTGAATCACAACAAAACCTTAAAACTGAAAATTTATCTAAAACATCAACCGATATCTCCTCCAATAGCATAACAGTAGAAATCGAGCCTAGCAAAACATTGAATATAAAACCTAACCTAACAGATGCTGAAACACAACACTTAATGAAGTTACTTTGTGAAAATAAGGAAGCATTCGCATGGGACTACACAGATATGAAAGGAATCTCTCCTGAATTATGTACTCATTGTATTTATATCAAAGAGGGATCTCACCCAGTCTGTCAACCCCAGCGACGAATGAATCCCAATTTAAGGGAAATTGTTAAAGAAGAACTTCAAAAATTGCTCAATGCAGGATTTATATACCCTATATCTGACAGTGAATGGGTTTCTCCATTAGTGATTGTACCTAAGAAAAATGGGAAATGGAGAGTGTGTGTGGATTATAGAGCTGTAAATAAAGCCACTCAAAAAGATCATTTCCCCTTGCCATTTATTGATCAGGTGCTAGACATTTTGTCAAGAAAGAGATTCTTTTCCTTTTTAGATGGTTTTAGTGGATATAACCAGATAAAGATTGCACCCCAAGACCAAGACAAGACCACTTTTACTAGTCCATGGGGAACTTTTGCCTATAGAGTTCTTCCATTTGGGCTATGTAATGCTCCAGCAACATTTCAAAGAGCAGTGATAGGAATTTTCTTCTCTGATAGCTAAGTGACTCTTTAGAGATTATTTATGGATGATTTTACTCTATGGTGTGAACTTTTGAAGATGCATTACAAAACCTTGAGAAAGTACTTAAACGATGTATAGAAGCCCATCTTGCCTTAAGTACTGAAAAATGCCATATGATGATGAATCAAGGAATTGTATTGGGACACTTCATCTCATTCCTAGGAATTCAAGTTGATCCAGCTAAAGTGCAGGTAATTCAGACTCTTCCTATCCCTAAAACACAAACTGATGTAAGAAGTTTTTTGGGACATGCTGGATATTATAGAAGATTTATCAAGGATTTTTCTAAAATAGCTTCTCCTTTGTTTGTGTTACTTATGAAAAATGTTGAATTCAAGTGGACTGATGGTTGTCAAAAAGCATTTAATGAACTTAAACATTAGTTGTCTACAACTCCTACCTTAAGAGGACCTGATTGGGCACTGCCCTTTCATATATCCTCTAATGCTTCAGATACTGCAATTGGAGCTGTCTTGGGCCAAGAAGAGAACAATATTCCTTATGCTATCTATTTTATTAGTAAAAATATGACCCCTGCTGAACTTAATTACACAGTTACCGAAAAGGAATTTTTAGCAGTCATTTATGCTATTAACAAGTTTCGACATTATATTACCGGTTACACTACTTTTGTTCATACTGATCACTCGGCCATTAAGTATTTAATGAATAAATCGGTCACAAATGCTCGAGTTACCAGATGGTTAGTATTACTACAAGAATTTGATATTACAATTGTAGATCGACCAGGTAAAGAAAATGTAGTTTCTAATTTCCTTTCTCAGATAAAAACTGATGAGAACACTCCAGTAGATGATTCCTTTCCTGATGAATATTTATTTGCAGTATCTGCTCACTCACCTTGATATGCAGACATTGCCAATTATTTAGTTGCAGGGAAGCTACCATCACACCTGTCACACAGAGAGAAAAGAAAGATCATTCAGCAAAGTGCTCGGTACAGCTGGATAAGTGGGTGTCTTTTTCACACAGGACTTGATCGGGAAATTCGGAGATGCATTAGAGAAGATGAGGTTTATGATATATTGAAGGCTTGTCATGATGGCCCTTGTGGAGGGCATTTTGCTGATAAAAGAACAGCACATAAGGTTCTTAGAATGGGTTGTTATTGGCCCTCACTTTTCAAGGATGCAAAGAAGTATGTTAGGGCCTATGATAGCTGTCAGAGAATGGGCCAGCCTAGTCACAGGGATGAAATGCCACTGAACCCCCAGGTAATACTTGAACCCTTTGAAAGATGGGCTCTAGATTTCATAGGTCCCATCAACCCTCCATCCAATCAAAGAGTTTATATACTGGTTTGCACAGATTATATGACTAAATGGGTGGAAGCTAAGGCACTCCTTAGAGCTAATGAAGAATCTGTTTTAACCTTTCTATTTGAAGAAATCTTTGTTAGATTTGGATTTCCTAGAGAACTAGTCACAGATGGAGGACCTCCTTTCAACTCTCATGGCTTTAAAGATACACTTCAGAAATATCACATTAAGCATAAAATGGTTATGCCTTATCACCCCCAGGCCAATGGGCAGGTGGAAAGTACGAATAAAGTCATAGAAGCCATTTTAACAAAAATGGTAAAGTAAAATAGAAGGGATTGGTTTCAAAGGTTGCCTAAAGCATTATGGGCTTACAGAACTACTTGGAGGAACACTACAGGTTTTTCACCTTATGAATTAGTTTATGGTAAAAGTGTTGTTTTTCCTGTGGAATTTGAAATTGAAACCTTAAGGACTGCTTTAGCTGTTAACCTTGACTTGACTAATGCACAGACAGCTAGGTTGCAACAGCTTCAGGAATTTGATGAAAAGAGGTTGGATGCCATCCATCAAACAATTATGATACAACAACAAAGAACCAAGTGGCATGATAAAACCATTAAGCATAACAAGTTCCAAAAAGGTAATTGGGCTCTATTGTATGACTCCCGTTTTGAAAATTTTCAAGGCAAATTAAGAACAAGGTGGCTAGGACCTTATGAAGTAGATACTATTTTTCCAAATGGAACAGTCAGACTCCTAATAATTGATGATTCTAGAACACCATTGTTAGTGAATGCGTATCGACTCCGTTTGTATTAACAACCTATTTCTAAAGAGGATTTCAAAACCACTTGCATGACAAATATACATTGTGTCTTTTTGGGGGAGTCTGCTATCCCTCATTGCACTTGGTTCTTCTATTTATATATATATATATATATTTTAGATTAGATTTCTTTTAACTAATAATCCCTGTCAAGGGTTGCCATGTTACAATTAACTATTTTGTAGATCTTAGATTCAGAGGCTGATTGAGAAGAACAATTTCAATACATGAAGCATCAAGCTTTGGCTTGGGAAACATTGCCATTTCACTTCAAATCATAATCTATTCCCTCTCACTACCCTTCAGCAACATTTCACCATTTTCTCGTTACTAAAACACCATTTTTTTATTCCCATTGCTGAAACACCAACCTTTTCCATCTTTCCCTAAGAAGCACCAATTTTCCTATTTTTCCCAAGATTGAACCATTACTTTCTCTCAAAAATGATGGATACATATCACTCTTCATTAAAGGAATCAACCATTCATCCTGATAATTGTGTTCCTTCACTATCACTTCTCATGAATATAGAAAACCTTTTGTATAAATACCCTCATACTTTATAAACCCTTTTTCATGACCATCGGTGATCTATTAATGATGAGATTATATTTTCCGCATAGCAACCAAAGGTAAATGTGAAGGTATGCGTGTTTATGTGTAAATAGTAAATTGTAGTTAATGAGAAGATATTGATATGATTGCCAAAATCATCGTACATTCAAACCTATCATTATTAGCCGCAATTGGGGGGGAATACCAAAATATTGCAATCATTCCATGATACGCCAATTACCGTCATTTATTTTTCTTTCACGACTGTGTCTCGTCACCCCGTCTGTGCCTTATTGTGTCATAACCTCATTTGCAACATCCTACTCTGTTTCGACTGCAGCAACTCGGCTCTGTACTTTGCATTTTACTGAACCAGTAACTATGGGAGGAAACGTTGTTAGACATGAACCTGACTCAACGACTCTATTGGAACTTTACCAGGAAGCATACCAAATGTTTCTACAAGCAGGATGGGTCGATTATTTCCGAAGGCTCCCGGATTTTGATTCTCAGCAAGTTCTAGAATTTGCATGCAATTTGAAAGAAGGATATTCTATTGTTCTGGGAGTGCGAATTCCAATAACGGAAGAGGATATAGCGTAGGTTTCAGGGTTACCAACCAATGGTACTCGTTGGTTTAGTCAGAAACACCTCATTCTGAACGCACAACAAGATTTTCTTCTACCAAAGGAGCGGGTCGAGCCTAAAGGCAGGGGTGTTGCACTCTATTCACTACCACCGCCATGGCCGAAGGTTGCAGAGTTCGTTAAGCACTACTTCACTTGTGAGGGATGTTACCAGGTAGTGTACCAGCATGACTTTGTGTTATTGAATCATTTAAGACATGGTCGTTTATTAAATATGCCATACTATCTACTCGGTTGTCTAAAGAATATGTCACACTATTCCGTGAATGCAAGGCACCCACTCCTCCCCCTCATGCACCATTGCTTGGTTCAGCTCCTAATTCATAGGGGCTTTGCCCTGCACAATCCCCCTCCCCTTTACAACCCTCCCCAGCAAGCTACTGAAATCCTTCAACTAGCAGTAGAAAATCTCCAGCAAGCTGCTGAAATTCAGCAACCAACAGCTGAAACACCCCAATTGGGCACTGAAAACCTGCAATAGACCCCATCCCTTAATGAAATTGAATCATCCACTCCGATCGTCCATATTCCCACTGATAGTTTGGATGATAATACCCCCATTATTAAGCTCAAAAGTAAAAGACAAGAGAAAGCTGCACCCCCACTAAAGAGAAGAACGAGGGCTTCAATTAAGGAAGTCGCTATTACTGATAATCCCCCTATCGTAAGGAAAAATGTTCGTAAGAGAAAAACCACTATTTTTCCTGCCTCCTTACCTTGGCGACGAACAAGGATGTCTGCAGCAACTGAGGCCATCACCCCAAATTCCCCACCTATCATCCTAAAACCTCGTACCCCGCCAAGCCCTGAACCCTTACCTTCCTCACCCTCGGCTACCAAAATGCAAAGTGTTTAGGATTTTGTGACATCATTCTTTTCAAAGGACGCAGCTGCTCCACAAGAACCAACTGCTGATTTATCAAAAGTAGACACCCAAGACGATGTACAACATGTGGCTGCTGTTTAGTCAATTTATTGTTATATAAATTGCTAGTATTAATTGTCAACCCGGGGCTCGTAAGCTGATGAAGTGAGGGTGTACTGTATGTACTTAAGTAACTTCCTTAGAGCTTTTGTTGTTTAGGGGGGTCGTTTATGATTAACTTGTCTTCCTAAAATGGAATGATGATTATAGACAAATGAGTGCAAGTGTGTGAAGGTGATCTCTATATGAGTGAAAGTGTGTGTATGATGGTGATTTCTAATTGCTTGCTGAATTTGTAAGAGAAAAGAACTTGAAAAGAATGAATAAATCAAAATGACTGGAAAGTAAATGACCACAATCCAATGGCATTAGTCTCTATCCATACTGCTGCAAATAAAAGAAATAGAAAAATCACTTCAAGGA